>VKOC01001156.1:0-21300 GCA_009364415.1 Spea multiplicata | reverse complement strand
GTCATATTGCTATTTTTGCCCAATTGTGTGTTACCTACTTTTATTAAAATGTGAGTTTTTATTATTATTTTTAAAGGTGGGGGTCATTTTCGGTTTTGGCTAAGTGAACCCTGAATGTTTTGGTCCAGAATTTTCATTTTAGTTCATCCCTAGAATAAATCTAGGGAATCCTGAATTTGTAGTCGCAAAACTTTCTAGGCCCAGAAATCAGTGAGAGGAAGAGTAAAGGTTTTGTGTCATTTTACTTTATTTTAATCTGCATATTTTATTAAAGGCCATATTTTTTGTCACAGTGAAAAATGAGTGCGGCCCGCGCACGTATACAATTCTGATGAAGTGGCCCACTGCAGAAAAAACTTGGACACCCCTGGATTATGCCCTTTGTACATGCGCCCCTTTTTCTTTGATTTTTTTACAGATATGATTCAATATGTAAATTGAATTTGTTGAAAAAAAATTGTTGGGTAAAAATCATGTTTTTTTTGGGGGGTGAGGGGGTGCGGGGGCCCTTAACATATTCTCGCACCCGGGCCCTGAGGCGTCTAGTTACGCCCCTGCCTGGTAGGATTATAGTCTTTGAGTCTCACGTCAGTGGTCTAGGGAAACTGACACATAAAAACTCTGTTGTTCCTTGACATGCAGTTATTTCAGCATTATTATTTCTTCTCTTGAATATAGCCTTTGTAAGTTTTAGTTATGTAGATACATAGAAACTTGCTGACTTTTACCTAGAATCTCTGTGTGAGGGGTGTCATGATTAACTCATATCATATAGTGGATGCATGGAAGGACAATCCAGCAGAGGTGGTTCGTTCCTTTGTGTTGGCATGTAATGAGTTAATCGGATGTTGATTTAAATAAGTTTCTTTGTGCAAGCCCTCTGTATCTGTTCTGGCCCAGCTGTATTCATGGCCCAGCTGATAAGGATCCTGAGTAATAGGAATTCCATTCCTAGCTTAAGTGGAGGGGTTTTCTATCACCTTTACCCCACTATAACTTATTGGCAGATCAAATATGGGAATCAATTCTTGGAAAAGGTGTCATATAATTGGTCATGTGACCTGAGGGGTGTTTTTGTTGCAAAAGAGTCTGATTAAGAGGCAATGCGGCGACCTCAAAGAAGAAATCCACATTTTACTCTCATTGGAACAACATCTGAAGAAATAATCTGGATTTAAGGAGTTTCCACAAGCCTACTTATTGATGAAACTTGTGTGGGTCTTGTGGTTAAGTCCCATTGTTATTAAGAACTGTTTGCTTGTTTTGTTTTTCCTTTATATGTCTTGTTTTTTGTAATTGTTGCACTATGTAACACTTGTAATCCAAATACGGTATGTCTTTGGGCTCTAGTATTGATATCCACAAACCCTAAGAGAGGATCATACGTTACCAAATTGGTTGATGCCAGAGAAGGCCACTGCAGGCGACCAATAAACTCACTCGCACGGCCCTTTAATTCCTGACGCCGAACCTATGGATTTCCACTCCGGTTCACCCCTGCGATGCTGCGTAGATAACAGGAGCGGAAATCTGTAGGTTCGCGGTCAGGACTTAATCTTGGAGCGGGGAGACAGGCCAAGTTCCCCGTCAGGAGTTAAAGGGCCGTGTGAGTCAGCCTATTGGTCGCCTGCAGGGGCCTCCTCTGGCATCAACCAAAAAAAGCACATTGGAATAAATTACTTGCATAAAAAACAGTCAGGGGTGGAGAAAAGAGGACTAAAGTCTCATTTGCTACCTCCCATTGAAAAACGAAATACCTGCATGTATTTACATTCAGTAAAATCCATTAGCATTCATTTAATACTCCTACGGTATGTACTTTTTACTAACAATGGCTCAAATGTTACAGAAAATATACTGAGAACATAAGCCCTTGTTTTCAGCTATTAAGAAGGATCTTTTTAAATAGGCTTTGCATGTATTATATGTGCAACTTACAAACTGTGCCATTAAGCTAATGGTGCTGATAATAGTCCAATCAACACTTAATGGTGTGTGCATGCATCTAAGGACATTCAATACGACACAAACATGCTGAACACCAACTGAGGAGTAGTGCTTCCCAAGATTAAGCATTTCTTGGAAACACTGCTCATGCCTTAAACCATAATATAAAATTAGATAGATAGATAGATAGATAGACAGATAGATAGATAGATAGATCTATATATAAAAAATGTTTCGATGTATTCGTAAAACCTTAAGCTTAGGGTGCATTCAACTTGGTTGACCTAAAACATTTTTCTAGAGGCCACAAGGACACTGCTATGTGAAATGACCCAGCTCGGAGCTGTCAGGTTGCTGTGAGCTTCCTGAGAGATGAGCGTATCAAGGAAGATGTATTACTTTTCTTTGGAATACAGTGTAGCAAGGTTGAGTTTCCCTTGCAAGAAGAATCAAGCCGGTCTGTCAATTTTGTGTGACTAGCCAGAGAAATAAAAGATAATCCCGGGGATATTATCAGGTCCATGAACATCCTGGCATTTATACCAGTACAATTAACAAAGAATATCAGACTGTTGGATTTGTGCGGCCACATTGCGTTTGTATGCTCACATAGCATGCAGCCTGGTATTTCCAGCTGGGGGAAGCAAACTGCTGAACCATATATGCCACTGGAGCTGCAGATCAGGTGAATATGAGGCACTGTCGACCAACGGCCCACTGGGCATTTGTCCGGTGGTACCCGATGTTAAATCGAACTTATTTATTACTATTTATAACAAAGCCACATAGTCTGTGGCAACTCAGGTAACAGAATAAACCTGCCATACTATCCATAGGTCTTATAAAGCCTCTCCTCTTCTTCAATAAAATATTTGAACACTTTGTTTTAGTAATCTTTTTGGATGTGTATGTTGAAACACAAATACAATGTAAATGTTGCACTTTTTTTATCCTCCGTGAAATGCTTCTGCATCTCCCCAGTCGCACAGTGTACAGCTCTCTTACTATTTAAATGTAGGCATTCTCTTTTTCTTTATTTTAGTCACTTAAGGCCTATGCAATTAAACAGCTATTTTTTTTAAAGTAATATAATATATTTTTAAGGGCTTATATTTTCATACAAAAATCCCTAATGATTTTATTACATATTAGCATAATTTCCCTAAGGCATTTGGACCAAACACACATATCTTACAAAAAAAACAGGCTTTTTTGTGAATGACTCCCTGTACGAGAACAAGTTTGTATTCAATACCGGCTACAAACTACAAAACAAATCAATAGCCTGCATCAGAATTTAAATAGTGGCCAGAATTGACATGGTGGTCAGTAGGTGTCTACTGACATTCACATACTGTACTTCGAGAGAAGAACATAAACATATATATATTAACAAAGACACACAAAATGAATACCAACAGAAAATTCAATAATATCTAGCATATTGGTTTTATACTTTCACATAACTGCCATGTGAGTTGTCTGATTAATATGCCCGGTTAAATGTACAATTAAAACCATGGTAAGGCACACAGCAGTAAATGGAATCTTTGCTCTGTGTAACAATATGCCAACCATCCATAGAACAAGCAGTTCTACGATATTTAATACAGAATGTGAGTTTGGGAGTTAAAGCTGCATAAATAAACCTCAAAACCAAATAAAATGATTCTATTTTTAAATTTAAAACACATAAAAGGTAATGCAATAATAGCTTACAACACATATATAACAATACACAACATGCTCATCAATTTAACGAACATTTAAAATGTTCGATTTTTACATCTGTGCAAATCGTTCTGTCGGCTGCACACAGAGAAATCTGGCATCATTTTTACACGTAGGATAAACAGAAACCTAATCTGGATTGATGATGCGGAAAAGGGATTTGCAGTTTTTTTTTGTTCTTTTAATTCCAATTAAAATGCAAGCAAAGGTTTGATAAAATGCATAAAAATGGATGAATATGTTGTGAACATTAATGAAAACAAGCATGCACAATATGGATAAGCTTAACAGAAATGGTGTTTCCTACCAGAAATTGCATCCTGACAAAATTCACTCCCTCATATTCCCGTGTACAACTGAATCAATTTCACACTCACCTCACTCCTATGTGATGTGGTTCATTCATTGGTTTGTTATTGCTATGGCAACTGAGGTAGCATGGTAATATTATCCAAGCGGTGCTGCTCACATCCCAGTGTATGGGGAACAGATGTCTGCTTTTTTTCACACCACATCAAACATTTTTTTTCTTTGGAAGAGACGTTAGTATGAGGCATTATTTCAAGAAATATCCAATTATTATAATATTATGCAAATTATATATATATAAATATATAATCTATTTATATATATATATTTTATTTATATATACTCATTATATATATTATATATATATATATATATATATATATATATATATAATGAAAATACCAATGACATTTGATGCACCGTACCAGCAAAATACCACCCGTGCACGCTGTAATGACCGGCACACGGATTATTTATATCGTACTGGTTTTCTGTATGACTGCTCAGATGCCAGTTTCTGCATGATTTGGTTTGATATTTATTCCTTCAAATTCTTCCCGTTTCAGCAATGTATTATTTTGTTAGCATAATAGCGATTTAGAAATAGCAGGGTTCTGTCAATGTTTTGAAAAGCAAGACAAAAATGTATGGTTGAACAGGCTTACAGTATAGTATACCGTGCGTATATTCAGGAGAATTATACCTTTTACATTTTATGTCTTAATTACATTTTCATTTGAAACAGCACAAACAATACACGTCAGTGATTTCTACCATTGGGTATGCCTCATAAGTATTTTAAAAACAAAGAGATGTACTGAGATTTGTTTAGGTACATTTCCAGTCCTTAAACCCATTGAAAACAATGCATTTTGAGCCCGTACACGTCCGGGCTTTGTCATTACGGGGTTAATAATATTATGGTAAAGATGTAGTGTTTATCTAGGTTTACAGTTGTGATAATAGCTGTTTATTGTGGGGCTTAGACTGATCCCGGACAAAACCAGAGAGAACATTACCCCCATGCTGCAACACCAACTACCCTTCTACTCATCGATGACAGCTAAGCCTCATTCCATTATGATAGACTTAGTAACATAGGCCATGGGGGAATATCCATTTCCATTTATCCTCTGAGCTCAAGGTGTGTGGCCAAGTGGCCCTCCAGGGATGGGACCCAATGAGGCGTTATTAAATTATTTTGGGATCAGCTGCCCCTGAGATTTAGAATAATAGCCACACAGAATATATTACTCCTTGAATGTGTATTAATTTCCATATTGTAAAATATAGGGGTGACCCAGGGCAGAGCTCCCACCTGCCAACATCCTCATTGCGGAGCTCCAGAATACATGAAGATCTTTTGTATGCTTGGTGGCAATAAATAATGTGATAGATAGCTGGATAGCAGGACTCCCCTGTGGGACAGTAAGCTTGGGGACTACCATGACCCCAGGGTATATTTGCACCGCAAGCACGTAACAGGCCTTCCCTGTGCCTGACCACAGTGATATGATTTGAGATTCACGTAACCCACAAAACCACTATAATCTAATTTCTAATCATTCTAATAACGTAAGCATCATCAAAACTCATCTAAAATACAAATTCTATTTGTTAGTCATTGAGAGTGTTTTTAATGCTATATCTCTGTTTGATGCAGCTAATCAGTTTAAAAAATGTCAATACTATGAATTATTTAGAGAGGTAATTATGAATGAATCTGAATGTGTTAACATGATTAAACATAGCTTTTTCCATGGAATGTTGGTGCGGAATCTGAAAATAGGGTAGCAAAAAACAAAAAACATATCAATATAATACAAACGGAGTAAACCAAAGTAGTATACTTTTTCATTTTGTTTTCATTTAAAAATAGATATATCTCATGTAATGATTTCCATGTTATGTGTGGTGCTGCATGCAAGACATAATGCACGGACTTGCAAACTCATAAAATATTTGCATAATATGGCACATTTTGCAGCAGACATGTACATGACATGAGTGCATTAAATATTAAGTAATGTCTATTTATTTTTATTTCTATTTTTTTTGTCTCCTTTTTAAGTAAAGTAGTCAATTAGTTCAGCCCAGCACTATTGGGTACGTGATGGTATTTGCTTTTTAAATTCAAGTATTTATTATATTTAAGTAGTAACAAAGATTGTAAGCTTGTTTGAGCAGGGCCCTCCTCACCTGTTGTTTCTGTGAGTCAAATTGTTATGTTACATTCTACTTGTATTGTCCTGTCCACTCATTGTACAGCGCTATGGAATATGATGGTGCTATATAAAACAATAAATAATAATAATTGTATGACCCAGATGTATTATATATGGCATAGAAGAAACAATTGATAATGTTTTGTTATATGAGCGTTTCCTTGCATATAGCGTATTTGCTCGACTTTATAAGTCGACCCTGATTATCAGATGACCCCCCAAAATTTGAATATTAATTTAGGAAAAAAAGATAAAGCCTGAATATAAGACTACACTATAGGAAAATATTTTTACTAGTAAATATTAATTTACATGTAATTTTTTCAAATTTAATAAAAACTATGATTGAAAAAATGCATTTCTTGTTTTTATTTTGTTTTATTTGTCAACCTGCCCCCAGTTATGCACATCTGCCCCCCGGCTTGCCACTCTGCCCCTAGATTTGCCTTATACCCCCTATATGCCACTCAGCACCCCGATATACCTCATACCCCCCTGTATGCCACTCTGCCTCCCTGATATGCCACTCTGCCTCCAAGATATGTCCCATACCCCCTCCCAGACTTACGAATGCATGCCCAGACTTGTCTCCCATGCTTCAAATTCTCTGGTGTCTAGTAGGGGCAGCCGGTGCACGTCTGGAGGAGGATCCAGGTCCCTTTCAGCCTTTTGGGGGATTCTCCTCTCTGGAAGCCAGTGAACGCCTGCGCAATGCGCGCAGGCAACTTCTAATGCGGCCTGGCACTTCTGCTGGGGCTTCTATGATGGAGCACCGGAAAGGTCATGTCATGCCAGTGTTCGGTCATAATAGCCCAGACAGAAGTGCCTGGCAGCAGCGGAGCACATCGCGCAGTCATTCACCGGCTGCCAGAGAGGAGGATCCAAGTTTCTTGCAGCGTTGCAAAGGAAATGGATCTTAGTCTTGTAGTCAGACCTCAATTTGAGGTTTGATTATAAGACAACCTTGAATATAAGACGAACATTTACTCTGAAAAAAACCTTGTCTTATATTTGAACAAATGTTGCTGTCTACTCCTGTTCCTTCTGCCAGGAGTCCACCCCTCAAAAACCTGTTAATCACCTGTGATATCTAGAGTTTCCACAGAAAGATTAGTAAGATTCCATGTATTATCCTAAACTTACCCTTCCAAACTAATCATCATTAGACATGACAGGTTTCCAGTCAGGGCTGGACTGGGGATGAATTGGCAGACCAGGACACTTTAAAGGTCAATGGCCATCAAATGAGGCAAGTGCGGCCAGTGGCTGGACATGCTTGTGAAGTGTGCAGCCCAGAATATCAAGCTGGTGGCTGCACACTGCAGCACCGGATCTGCCGCTCCAGCGCTATCACAATAGTATTTATAGAAGCAGCAGAAAATGCAGTGTTTTAAATAAGATACAATTTTCTTCCTTTTAATGCCTTACTAAATTACATAAATATATATTAACAGGACAATTCATATAAAGCCCTGCCTCTAACTTCACCCCCTAAAACCAAAAATACCATTCTTTAGTCCCTTGACATATTGGGAGTTAAGTTATATAGGTAGCAATACTGAATTACATTAGCACACTGTATATAAATAAAAATGCATAGAAACACAGTTATCACCTATGTATTAATACTTTTGGAATATAATTTTATTCCAAAATCATTCACAAAAAACAACACAGAAGCCTGTTCTGACCTTTCTGACATTCAAAAGCTAAATTAAAGTAACCAATTAGTACAAATTATCTATGAAAACATATTCAATCCCAAAAGAAAACATCCTAAATTTGGTTAATTAAGATAGCAAAAATAGAATGTGTCGACAGCTTCCTGAAAAAAAATAAATTCATATTAAGTATTAGGTACCAAGTTTCCATCCTATCTTTTCTCCTAGTTGTCTCAGAGTATCCCCTTAGTAAGTACACATCAGACTCAACAACATCTGGAACAGAGGTGCAAAAGCCAGATCTCTACCATGTTCTTTAAGAAGGGAGGGGTTGGATGGGGTTTTTCATCACGTTTGTCCCCACCATAACATGTTTTGATTGTGACCCACATACCTACCCAAGCCTCAAGCATCAAGCCAGTAACCAACCTCATGCTGGTGAGTCCTATTAAGGATGAAAGCACTGCCCATGAGCGGTGGTCTGGCTTCCCCACCACTGTCCCAGGTTTTGTTTAAAATCCATCTAGCTCAGCAGACATGTACTCAAAGGAGTCCATATATATAAAGTGTATTTATAGGCAAAAAGAATAGTAATAATGGAAAACTATCCAATACTAACATGTACATCAATAAATGATTATTGAACAAACTTTACATTAGTTAGACATTTGACCTGTGATGATTTAGAGACTCTTTACACCAAGCACCATTAACACATTTTTAACCTCAATTACATGTTTTTACTTTCATTTTATTTTTTTAAAAAAATGCTACTTCTATTATTATTCCTTTAACATTTCATTTTTGAAGTTTACTCATGAATTCATATTATTAGGTTTTTGCACTGATTGACATTTTTCACACATGCTAAATGTGTCATTACATTAAAAAAAAGTGTTTGACATGTCAAATTTAGAATTGAGTGAGAGTAAATTATGTGTGAAGGTTGTAATTTTCATTGGAAAACTTTAAATGGCGTGCATTCTTTTTTATACTCTCTCATGCCTAAAAAAGACTTGGGGAAAACAAAAAAAAGGGCAAGCCCTAAGGTTTTTAGGCATGCTGTCTCTGGTGCCCCCTCCTGCCTACATTGATTTGCAAAGACAGAAGCACCTTCTGATCTGAGTCACTTTAATGGCACAATAGGACAGGCCATGAAAATATGTAGGATTAAAGTGAAAGATAATATTGTCAAACTGGCCATAAGTAAACTTCTTCTTATCTATTGAATGCTATTTGAAATAGTTGTAACATGTGAAACGTATATCAATGTTTTTGGAAAATAGAGGGCATATTATAAATTTTAAACGCACCGAACAAAGCCCTGTGCTCAAACTCCCATCACTCTTGGGCGGCAGCAATAGCTATAGTATTCATCAGCCCAAAATACATAGAGGGCATAACATACATAATAGACCACTGACAATTAACTAGTTTTCCAGCTTTTGTGAAACCCCAGTTAAGTCCCACCTTTCACGTACCAGAGTTCTTCCATCCCTTCATTCAGGTTCAGCCACAGTGACCATTAGCTGTAACTCCCTTATAATATGGAATTTGTATGCTTGGTTTGGGTCCTCTTGAGGACACAATGCAATCTGAGTCTAAATACATGTATGTTAGAGATAGTAAAGGCTAGGTCTGGGATGTCTCTGTGAAATAGAGGCAGAACATCTGATCAGGGGATAAAATGGACTGTTTTGGGGAAATCTAGAGAATCTCTCCTGGAAATTTCCATCTGGAACTTTCTATAGATTATCTTTTGTAACTTCGTTGAAAACAATGAAACAAGGGCATTGAGGTTCCCGCAGATGACCTATTATGTGTTTTGTATAATTAGGGTTTTCTGCATTTTCCTTGTTTAGTTTCACTGTGTTGTATACTCAGGGGCGTACCTAGAGTATTAATGTGGACAACAATATTTCACAAATTTGTAAAATGTATGACAACTAGAAAAAAATAGAAATCGGAAAAAAAAATATGAACTGATCAGTAAACTAAGTAACGTAACCCCCTTAGTTACGTTACTGCGTATACTCTGTCTGTTATCACCTCTGTCCATATTATTTTTGTACATAAGCACTGTGACATTCTTCAGATGAAACTGTATATCGGTCCAGTTTCAGTCTCTAACCGAACTCTACGTTCTAATAAAGCCTTAATAAACTATGTTACTCAATTGTTTTTACTTTTTATAATTACTTTATACAATTATTATCCGTTTAGCCTTGTACTGGCCGTTATCAAAGTGTCCATTAACTATAGCCAGCTTAAAACATAACTTAGTGGTAGCAGCATATCACCAGCCTGGTATGAAATTTGAAGATTGTTTGGGGTTAATTGAGTGGCCAAAGTGCTGATATAGTTAACCCTTGCACTCCTACGCCCCATGCTTATGGTTTTCTGATAGATACGCTAACAGTGACATCAATTTTGCTTATGGGCAGCCTAGATGAAAAGAATAATGGCTACCCCTGGCATAGGCAAATTAAAGATGCTACTTATCATGGACGATGCATGAGCTAAATTGACGTAGTCCGGTAGGATAACTACAAAATATCATGTATCAACTGTTAAAACCGTGCCTGTTTTTTTTTCTTCAGTGAAATCTGTTGCCTTTTGACAGGATTCCTTTCAGGAGAGCCAGTTCATGGTGCATTCACAATCACAGGGAATTCATGTTTATTTGATCCTAGTGAATTCCAATCCCTTTATATGTTCAGCATTAATAACATCAAAATATGTTTCCAAAAAAAACGTCATGTCAGTATATCTTGATTCTTGTTCTGAAACTGACATATATTGACGTACTGACACATTTTTTTGCGTCTTATACAGTGGTTGTAGATTCCAGTTACTACTTCCCAGTCCCTCCCTGCAGTTACACTGACAATTGCCCCCGCCCCTTTCTAAGTAACAGTCCCTCCCTGCAGTTACACTGCCGATTGGCCCCGCCCCTTTCCTTATAGCATCCACATGGCTAAGCAAGTCATCTAACAGTAAGTAAAAAATTAATATTTGGGCTGCTGAAAGTTAGGGGAGGTGGGGGTTAATTTAGGGGCAGTTATGGTTAATGGGGTCTTTAGGGTTAGGTTAGGGACAGTTATGGTTAATGGGGTCTTTAGGGTTAATTTAGGGGCAGTTATGGTTAATGGGGTCTTTGGGGTTAATTTAGGGGCAGTTATGGGTGCGTCTTATACATGGGGAAATACGGTATATAATAACTAGTATTGAAGTAATTAAAGGAAACATGGAAGTGTGATTTTGCTGAACTTAAGTACTATTTCTTTGACTTAGAAGTAAGTTTTACCATAGTGTGACATCTGGCAAGATTGACAAGGCTTTTCTCCATTGCCAATTTCAAAATAAAACAATATAATTGAAATGCTAAACCTTGCATTAATAAGGTCCAGTGATGCAGTTTCATAACAAGAATTGGGATATTAAGGGAATTCAGGATAATATGTATTTGTGTATTAGATCACAATTACAGATGTTCTACACATTTATGTTGCCTCATGTTATTTTGAAAGAGAATCAATGTAACTAATTGCATATTAGCTGACATATGTACTGTATGAGTATTTTATGGAACTGGGAACTCACACATATTAACACAAATTAATCAAAGTAAATATAAAGTGCTTTCATATTAGATATATTTGTATTTATTTTATATTTGTTCCATTTGTAGTGAACTATTTAGATATTTTACTTTCAGTGTCTTTTGTACAATTGTATTTGCACATTTCCAATGGGCAGAATGTCTTCACTTCCCTTTCATGGTGTCTTTCTATGCCACTAGCATATTGGGAAGCATAGAGCTCTTGAATTCCACTAGATTTGTACATTTGGATTTGGCTACCCATGGCATCCTCTTCCCGTAATTGTAGGAGGCCATTTTGGTGGCAGTTCACCAAAAGGTTATGTCCGCGGAGCTGCGGACGAAGAGAAACAAAAGAAGAAAACAAAGAAGATAGAAAAGAGGAGAAAGGAGAAGAAGAAGATGCAGTACAAGAAAAAGCGAGGCATGGAAGCAGAGCTGGAAGATGTGGAATTGGTCAGTAGGGAAACATTCAGTTCCCGAATTATAAATGGTCCCTAAATTTCATCATAAAAAAAGGGGAGGCCAAAAAATAACCAATTTGTCCTAATGATTTTTGGTCTATTTGCACATGTTTAGTATCCACTGGGCACACCTTCATACTGTATGAAGACCTAGAGCCCTGGGCCAGACTAGGGACTTTAAGGTCAGTGGCCACCAATGGCACAAGTGCGGCTGATGAATGAATATGAGAGGCTATGCTTATATGCTCATGGAACCTGGAGTGACAGATTGAGTGTATATTGCGTGATGTCGGCTAGCGGCCCACTGGACATTTACCCAGTGAGCCAGATGGCCAGTCTGAGCCTGGTGGCAACCCACTGGGGAGCTCAACTGCCCATTAGGGTGATTTCCCCCAGTAAAGTGGCACAGGGTCTGCCACCCCTCCAGATCTGATAGACCTAGGTCAGAATATACTGTACTTATGTGTGTGATATTATCTACTTTATCTGCAACTGTTAATGAAAGCCATAAACACAAACTAGCCTACTGGTTGAAATCAAAATGTCTTGGGTCTTCATTGCACCATAACCTCAAAGTCAGATACATCCACTCTAATGTCCTCATCTTCTATGGTGTATTTAATGGACATTTGCTTCTAGGTTGCACATAGCAAGTCTAGCAAAGCATTTAATCCAAACAAAAGATTACAATGCACTTTAATGTTTAACATCAACAATTTAGATGGTAAACAGATGCCTTGATGAGTTGACGGATTTCACAGGAATACACACTGTATTATACATATATACAATTTTACCACCATATCTTTTCACAAAACCAGCATTGTGATTTCTGTCTCCTTTTCATTGACAAGTAAACTTTTTTTTGTTGTTTTTGTGAATTCCAGTTCAATTCCTAGGTATTCTCGTCCAATGATTAATAATATATTCCAACAATTAATTACTGCAAGGAACTAGTTAATAATAAATGAGCTTAAATCCAGCCTTTTTATGTGCTGCAATTAAAAATTTTATGTTCAATAGGATTTACATAAGATTTCTTTAAAACTACTTTCAAACTATATTTTGTACTGTATATAGCAGTTCTAAATAAAAACAATAGACTGTAATATATCATGAATACTACAGTTCCAATAAAGCATTTTTGATACATTCTAGGTCTTCTCATTACACATCTCAATTCCATAGCAATTACTTAAACACAATAAAAGTTTAATATTTACAATGTTTGCCCGGAGGTATAGTTTGAATAAATTTGCCCAGGCTATGTCTATATGTGACATTCTCATCCTTAGTGAGACCTTGTCCATGGCAACAAGACTGTTTACCTTCCAAGCTGTGTCTTGTAGGACACTCTGAGACCATAGAAACATCCTCCTAGTGCTTCAGGGGACTGCTTTTCCCTTTTGACCTTGAGTATATTGTATTGAATATATTACTCACTGACAAAATGGGAAACTTCAGATAACAATAGATCGCAGTACTATACATATTGTGTCATGTCAGACTAGGGGCTCACATGGCACAAAATAAGTACACCCCTTAGCCCTGTATGAAATGCTGTTCAAATAAATAATATTTATTCAGGCAAAATAATAATAGTAGTATTCAGTATTCCGTATGTGTATAATAATATTAATAATAATAATAATAATAATAATATGAAATGACCCTGAAGAGGTAAGTTTGACAAATGGACTATGAAACCCCTTAAAATTTGTAGAATTTGTAAAATTAAATAACATATGCCATAATCCAAAAGAAGAAAAAAAAGGCTGTTACAACTTACATCATTATATTAAACTAGAAATACAGTGTCATTTTTAATTACTTAGTAGTTAATAATAGACTCACACATTTCTTACCTATTTATACGTAGATTCACTGATAATTCCTGACTCTCCACTGAAAAATAACTTGCCAGCACTTGCTCTTTATTTTCTTCCAAGTCCAAAGAACATCTTCCACGAAGAGGGATCCTACTGAAAATATTTTTCATCCGTGAAAAAGTGAAGATAGAAGAAAGAGAGATACACAAAGAATGGTGAGGCTCTTACTGCAATTGTGGAAATCCAGAAGATGTTTTCCCTATCAGCAGCATCCAGAGCAGGCACTTCAGACTGTAGCAGGCTTGGCTCACAGACAGTCTTCTCTTTTTTTTGTGTGTTTATAAGTCTTCCTCTACATCTTTTGTTCGAATGTGTGTGGGAGCTGTACATCTAGGTCCTTCCAACTTGCTCAATATTTATTTCAAAGCTTGCGGAAGCAGAGAAAAAAAAAAGATAGAAGGAAGGAAGAGAGGATAAAAGGAAAAAAAAAAAGATCATCTTATGTTAGGCTGTTTCTAATCACCATGAGAAAGAGCTCCTGTGGATTTCTGGCTGTCACAATGTCGAAAACAAAAGAAGCAGTGGGAATGTTGCAATAGTGACTATATTTCCAAGCTGGAGAATATCTCTTTTTCTTAAAGATACAGTTCTCACACCTGTCCTTTTCTGATTAAAGATATACTGTATGTATACCTAGGATTCTTAGAGAAAACATAAGAAATTACACACAGTCCTACCTAAACAGAATTTCTATTGGTTCAGTAGAATGGACGTTTTTAGCCAATAATTTATTGAAAAATATGTGGTTAAAATTAAGTTTTATTCAATACAGTCAAATTAAATATAGTTTACATTAATAATTAGCATTATATTGAAATAGTTGTCCTCTGATTTAGTTCCAATTGAATGCAGTATCTAAAATACCTATCAATAGGTCTAATAGGTCAGCAGAAATTAGGGGTTTTGTGGGAAACCCCTAGATTTGGCAACCAAAAACACCCTTTTTTGCAAAGCTTTGATTTACCCCAACTGAATGCCTAGAACTCTTGGCTGCACTATGATTGGACCTTTAGGGTATGTTCCCACATGTGACCAAGAACTTACACCAACTTTCTGAGGGTGTAGGATGAAGAGAGGGACTGTTAGATCATTTTGTGGCAGTAAGGTTGCAGGTGGAAGAAAAAGAGAAAGATAAGAAAGACAGGGTGAGAGAAGAAAGGGGGAGAAGTGAAGTGAAGAAGAAGCAGAAAGTGAGAGAGGAAAGAGTGAAAGTGCATGCAATTTTCATGCTTTCATGTGTCATGTCCCGGAGCTCAGCATTAATTGCCTGAGGGAGTGAGAAAGCTGGGAGACCTCTTTTGGCCGGTTCGAGGGAGACTTTTGATCGGCCTTGCTCCTCCTACATCGCTGATGCGCTGTCGCTGATGGGCTGTCACCGATGGCCAATGACATTTCAGTTGACAGGCACATAGGGGGGGGGGGGCAGAATACTTTGTAGTATCCCTAGGTCCCCCTAGAAATGGCACTGCAATTGATTTTTTCGTTACCTTCCATAAGGTAAACTGGTTTATATTAATTTGTAACCCAATTTTTTTTCCCATAAAAAAAACGTACTTACTAGTTAATTTTATGGTGCAGGAACTGTACAGGTGACAGTTTCTCTTTAAGCAAAAAAGCTGAAATTATCCATCTCACCGAAATTTGTATTTTACTGAATAAAACAATCAGGGTGGTAGTAAGTGGAACAGCCTTCCAACAGAAGGGGAAGAGGCTTATACAGTAAGGATCGTTAAACATACAAGGGATATACATATAGCTATCCTAAATCTAAGACAAGATCAACGACTGATTAGTAAGTTTAACATAGTTAATCTTTATTACGTAGCTTGCCATGAAATGATTAGACACACTATTAATACTATTGGCATTTTGAACTTGAACTGAGGGCAATATGGTGGCTCTTGTTATGACGTTATCTCCCCGATCCTCCAATCGATGAAGAGGACATCACCACAAGCGCCGTCATTTTGCCCTCACTTGAACTCAGTCTAGCTCCCGATTGGAGGATCAGGGAGATGACATCAACACAAATTTGTTTTTTTAAAACATAGTTTGTGCTACAAAATATTTTTATTTCATGATCAGATCCAATGAAATCAGTATGCATTTAAATATTTGTGTGGCAATATACATTAGAAAAATACCTTGACTTACTGTGCGCATGGTGTGCCTAAATACATATTGAAATTAGGTTTCTGTTATTTGCAATTATACAGACATTCCACAGTAGGTTTTGTAAATAAAATTGCTCTAGACTATTAAAATTTTGTGCTAAACCTTAAATTTAATCCTGAGTTAGCAAACCAAGGTCATGATCTAATTAAAATGCAAATGCTTTCAATGCAGTCTCTACCCTTTTGTTTATAAATCACAAATACACAGATATTTTGTTTACTCAGTAAAAAGATTAGTACCGCAATGTTTTTTTTTTTTAAAGCACCTTATCTTTAAATGACTGTGTTTATTTATTATTTATTTTGTTTAAATTTAAACTTGAAGATGCTGTTTGCACCATTGCTGAAGACGATTACAAATCATTCAAGGATTTATAATATCAAGTATGTAAATGTACGTGAACTATCGGTGACTTTTTTGTACAGAAAATGGTTATGGGTTTAATGAGTAGAATAATTAAACGAACAATGTTCAAATAATTAATTCCTATGTTGTAGTTTTATATTCTCCACAGCAAACCTAAATTTAATTTGATCAGTGAGGACGTGTATGGCTACTAAGATCCATTTAATCTATTTTGGAACAATTGCAACTAATACAAAATATGACTGCTGCTTCTGTTTCAAGATCATAATCCAAAAAAGATTTTCAGGAACCATGGGAAGCATCGGCACAAACCCAATGTTCAAAAACAGATTTTTATAACTGGTGTATTGAAAATCGGCATTTCAAGAGGAGAAGTATGAGAAATCACTGTTTCTATTTTTTTACAGAGATTATTTTATTGACACTGCCCTTAGACACGACTTAAACACACATACTGTATACACATACACAGCCCTTAGACACGACTGCCCATAAACACACATATACACATACACTGCCCTTACACACCACTGTCTTTACACATACCTGCATATCAACACGCATATACACATACTGCCTTGACACATACCTGCCCATTAACACACATATACACATACCGTGCCCTTACACAAGCCTGTCCACACACACATGTATACACATACACTGCCCTCTTACACCCTCATACATCTGCCATCACTTTCTATGCCATCACTTTCTATGTTTCTTGTGCGCCCCATGCAAGAATGGACAATTGTCTCCCCGTTGCTTTTTTTTTTTTTTTTTACAGAGGTTATTTTATTGACACTCCCCCTTAACACACATATACACATACACTGACCGTACACTGTTAGGGATATTAATGAGACAAAATAGGCAAAACCAATATTTTATCACACACGCAAAATAACGACGCTACCAATTATTGTGGTACCACATCCACAATATTAATTTAAGGAGATACCCTATATTTTATCTCCGATCCTAAATCCTTTCAGATCGCCGAAAATTATAATTCAAATCAGATATAGTTAATCAAAAATATTTATTGTAAATGCAATTTATAAAATCTGTATATGGGTCACACAGTGCATAATATAAAACACAAAATTCTTAAAACATGTCAAAATAAATCAATTCAAATACAGTATATTATTGATAGTTATCAATATGAATTGGTACTTTATGAGTCTAACACACAATTAATTTCCATTCCACTCAGCAACCAAAAATTGATAATAATCAGGGCAGTAATAAAAATATCACTATCTCTCTTATTTATTAGTTCAACTAATATGACAAATTAAAATAATTTAATAATGTCTAAGAGTATTAGTGAAGTTCCCAATAGATGCAAATAATGTCAAACTTCATCTACAGGTAAAAATACCTTTTCATTATTGTTATTATCACGGGTTATAAGCTGCAGTCTCACAAGCCGCCATATACAATAATGCCATATATTATTTCCCAGAAACAGGGAATTCTATATGAAGAAGACAAAATTCATCTCTATTCAGAATAATAAAACGATTATATTTACCACCACTTGTTGCTGTGATCCAACTGGTCCTTGTAGAAATTAATCCAGGTTCAGTGGCAAGAAATTGAATGGAAAGAATATCACTTTCTACAAGTTATATAGGTTAGAACTCAAAGTAACTCCAAGAGTGAAATATGGTGTCAGGATCTTAAGATTCCAATTTTCTGCGGTAAATTTGGTGAATCAGCCCGTCCGGGTCTGTCTACCTCAGGGTCAGTTTTTTTTTTAAGGTCCGTTCTCTTTTCTTAATTATTCAAGACATAAGCTTAAAAACAGGGCTTATTATCATAGCCTCCACCTCTTGATTGGAATTCTCCAATCATAACGGTGGGTTTTACCCATTAAAATTAGGATTTCTACTCATATTTACACCGCTGTAATTTCTTACTTTACCTGTGAGAGACGCTCTGGTTTAAGAATTAACTTAAAACCATTACATATGTGTTTGGAATTTATCCTTGGTCACCCTTATCGCCAGGTTTTACCTCCTAGATAGTAACTCAGGACTTGGTAGTCTTACCATGTATCCCCCATACGAATTTACATTCCCAAGGATATGCAGCGTCTACTCCTTAACTTTCTCATGGAAGATAACATTAATTGTATCATACTTACTGAAACATCTATATACATGAATACTTCTTTGTTCTCAATTATAGAGAGAACAAGGACAAAAAGAAATAATCACTACATGATTAAGTAAAATAAAATGGCTCTTTATGACAACACGTTACATTGACACATCCCTGCCCATAAACACACATATACACATACACTGCCCTTACATGCTGCCTTTACACATACCTGCCCATAAACACACATATACACATACACTGCCCTTACAGACACCTACCATTGAACACATATATACATACACTGCCCATCCACACTGCTTTCACAAACACCTGTACTGACCTTACACACACATATGTATACACATACACTGCCCTCACACACCCCTGTCTTTGCACACACATACACACACCAGCTTACAAACACACACATACATACACATACACTGCCCTTACACCTCTTTCTCCCCATCTCTTACCCATCTCATCCTCCATCTTCCATCCTCCATCCAGTTGTGGGAGCGTGAGGTCTTCATTTCAGACCTCCGCTTTAGTGCTCCCTAATCACTACGTGGTGAATCAGTCTAGAGGGGGCAATTGCCCTCCTGTGGCGATGCCTATGCTGTAAAGAGTCAAACCATAATCCTTAACTCCTTGGTCTTTTCTTAAATTCAGGATAGTCCGATGCCTATCCAATGCATGTTTAAAATACGTTTAACAATTTGAAAGTATTTCTCTTATGATGCACAGGCTAGTAATATGACCGTATAATGTATTTATAAGGAGAAGATAAGCATGATGAATGAATGAAAATACTTCATACTACACTTAGGCATGTCCTCTCTAAGATCTCACATATGAGTACAATATGTAATACTGAATGTTGGAAGCTAAAGTGGACGAGACAATATACTTTGAAACACGCATGTAACAGTTCACACATTAAACAAAAATTTACTCACAAAGAATATTGCACCTTCTTACAGACCTTTAACTCCTGACGCAGAGGTCATTGGTCTCCCCAGGCCAAGGCAGGCAGTGAAGAAGCTAAACAAAGTGTGTGTGGGGGGCAATTATTTCATGTGCCTTGGTGTGATGCGCCATGTATGTCTAAGCTGCCACTGAATAAGAAATAATTGCTCTGCGCCCTACTCTATACGGCTTCTTCACTGTTCGATCCTGCTAGGCTTTAAAAATATTGCCGTCTATGTAAAATAGGATGGGTGTAATAGAATTATCTTGCCTAGGGTGTAAAACTATTTTCATGTGTTCAGATGTGGCAACTAATTTAGTAGTTTTTTTTAATCAGAAACCATACATAAGACACATAACCTTTTATGGAGTGATTGTGCATGTTCTCATTCACAGATTCCCTTTTAGCACGTCTGTTGCATTTTTCTGCATTTTTGTGTTGCAGCACCTTTATAAATCACCCTTACTTATTTGTGTCAAATAATTAATTTACATTCTGGAGATAGCATTCTTGAAAGAATATTCGCTAAGGACTGAGACCAGGCTGCTAATCAGCAGAACAGCAGCAGCAGTGGATAAGGAAAACTGTCAGTTTTAGGCTATCTAGCAGCTAGCCAGCAAAAAAATGGAATAAGCAGGAGCAGAGAAATGAAAGCCAGATGCCAAATAAGCTCACAATGGAATCAGGAACGTTTATGTCCACAGAGATCAAACCAGGCTTGACTAACTAGAGAATAATAAAAATGCATTAACAGCTTCCTAGTAACAGAGCAAACTAAGGTAAAGACGTCGCTGGTCTTTTTAATGTCGTAGATTTACAAGAGGATGAAACCAAGTGGTTGCTGCTTTTTCTAAGATGGTTGTGAGTATTACTGTAACTTTTCTATTTTAAATTTTTAGAATATCTCAGGTTTTTATGTGGAAGTATTTGTTGACAATTGATTGAGCTTTCCAAACTCAGCATAGAATTCCAGTCTGTTCAAAGTAAAGGGGGATGGAGCATTGGCCCACCCTACTCTCCTATTACTCCACCCCAGAGACCCATATACTTGATTTGTGCAGCACTTGCATACAAACCTCAAACAAAACATGTCCCTGTGGCTGTACAGTGTTACACATCATATAAATGGGACCATGAATACCACATGCCAATGTATAGAGCAAGAGGAAAATAGTCTTTATGTATGCAAATGAACTGCTGCTGTATAATTACATTGGGTCTCCAGGAATTTTATGTAGGGTGGAGGAGAAGGCCACGGATAGGCTGCCACGGATAGGCTGCCATTTGGTTCATTAATTAACTCAGCCCCAAGCCCCTGGGGATGGTATTAATGTATAGTTTAACTGAATGTTTAGGCACAGACCTCAGAGGTGGCTCTAGGTTTTTAGGGGCCCTAAGAAATAAATAAATACATAAATAAATAAAATAATCTATAATACAAGTGATAAAAATAATAATTATACATAAAGGAAGGAACACAATACTTTGGATAAAGGATTTTTTTAGATATAACTTTATGAGGAATCTGTTTGTATTGTATGTGGTGGCCTGCTAGACAAGTGGGAATTACTGCTTAATAAGGTTATATGATACTGCAAAACCTAGCAGACACGTATTCAGGACCCACTAGGTGAATAAATAGGGCAGCTTTCTCAACCCTCATTTTTTTCTACACTTTAACCTCCTTGCATTTCTCTCAATCATCTGTTCTTTCTTTCAGTTTTTTTATCCAATCAGCAGGATTGGATGGTCTGTATTAACAGAACTCCTACTCCCTTGACTGATTTTAGGTCGGTTACAGGGAGATCTTTGATCTCCCAAACCGAGCCTGCTCCTCTAGTGTCGGA
>VKOC01001154.1:0-118706 GCA_009364415.1 Spea multiplicata | reverse complement strand
GAATCATGGCAGTTCAACTTACAGCCACCTTTTATATATATATATATGAAGTAAAAAAATTAGATCCTCATGTATATTTACAAATGTGAGTTTTTGTGTGAGGTGAAACAAGACTTGTATAACGCATATTTAAATTCTAGAAGAAATATCACTGCACTTCCTGAACTTGTTCATTTATAGTACATAATAAATATATGTGTGACAAAAGGCTTCATCCAACTCAACTCACTGTTTAGTGAATGCAATACAGGGGTGATCATAGGGCTAGTGTAAAACATACACACATACTAAACTGGGAACTCACACATACGTACACACACTATCTCCCTCCTACTTCTCCCTTGCAATACTAATCCTACTCATACTCCTGACACTTTAGAACCATACGCTGGCACACTAATGATACACACACATGCTGATACCAAATACTAACACAAATAGCATCATCACACACTAACATGCAAACACTCTGTGTTGACAAAAGCACTAACACCATAACACGTACACACGACCCGACTGGGTGCCTGAGTTGCGCCTGGGTGTGGTGCACCCGCTGCATCCGCATTAGCATGCCACTGAGTGAATACGTCTCCTAATCTGTTATACCCTGAAATATAATTATAAATATATTTCAGATGCAAGTTTATGCAGGAGACTGGAAGTCTTTCATAATCGTAAAAAAAGAAAAATATCACACAAAATATGTGTGTCCGTCTTTATTGCAAATTTGCTTTTATCGATTTGATAAAGTAACAATGTAGTGTATGCAACTTGGTATGGAAATCATTTCACTATCAGGTCTACCTAGTATCAGTTTTCACAGCCAAACATAACTGTTACATATGTTGCACAAAATACCCATTCAGTAGCTCAACTGCTAATTAACAGGCAGATGCAATCAATTATGTATCAGCCTTCTGTTGTTACATTATGAGAAAGGAAGTCAAAGATATGCATTAGACAAATGAAGGTACATGAAACAAATATACAAAATGAGAAACTGCAACATATATAATTTTATTAATATACATATTTATAAATAATATTATTAAGCAGTATTTATACTGCTTTTAGGACAATATCATATTCAAATTATATCATCGAAATCGAATGCTTTGGGGCTTATTCAATAAATATATAGTTTGTAGGAGAGTTTTCAGTAGAGGTGAGGTTTCAACTTTATGACTTCATGATACATTAAGAAGCCCCTCCTGCTATAGGGAGTGCTTGGTTGGTCATATATATATATCATAGGGAAATCAATGAGATTTTTTCGCATCCATTAAATTATACATTATTCATTGGAGTAATCAGCTAGTGATGGCCGTTACAATAAGTGAAGTGAGTTATTTCATCAAGCCATGTTTGATTTGGTTTGTATTTTGTAAAGTTAAACCTATTTCCCCTCATATAAACAGTAACAAAACTACAAAATTGAATACTTTATTATATTTACAGTATATAATAATAATGAATAGTCAAGTAATGAAACAGGGTTTAAAGACCAAGACCATACAAAAGTGAGACTGAAA
Organism: Spea multiplicata; assembly: GCA_009364415.1. NCBI lineage: Eukaryota > Metazoa > Chordata > Amphibia > Anura > Pelobatidae > Spea > Spea multiplicata. Next base: position 117,174 of record VKOC01001154.1, on the reverse strand, counting down.
GAAATAGTATTAAAAACAGCATGAAAAACAATACATCATTTGTTTAATTTTTAGTTAATTTCAAGTTATTGATATTCACTCCCTCCATGATTCAGTTTACCCCGTTTAAGAAAAATTGTGTAAAACAGAGTATTCAGTAGACATTCAGATTTGTGCAACTTTCAATTTAAATGAGCTCCAATTTTTTTATCTGAATCCTGCTGGTTCTTTCACTGTCACTCACTTTCTCATTCTCTCACTCACTCATTCACTCTCACACTCTCTCTGAATGTCTCCCTACCTTCTCCACTGACTGCGTCTGTGTCCCTGTCTCCTTGTAGCCCAGCTCCGCTGTTCAAAAATGCTTCTCTTTCCCAGGGAATCTGTCTTCATTATTCTGGCCTCCTAGCGAACTTCTGCAAAATTATGGAGGGCACACTCTCTCCCTTAATTGGATGAATAGAGGAGAGGATGTGCAGTTTTATGCAAGTTCATCAGGAGGCCAGAATAATGAAGATGGATTCGCTGAGAAAGAGAAGAGTGTTTGCACCTCTCCTTCTCCACAAACCTGTCTGCATTATTCTGGCCTCTCTGTTCACTTTCGCAAAAGGCAAAATGTGTTTTATTATTAGGAAAGGATGGCAACCCTAGCAACAATACCGGAGGTTCTCGAATAGGGCACCTCTGCTGCAGCTCAGCCAGGGATGCTAGCTGGGAAGATCTCTTCTTACCAGCCCTCTCTCTGCAGGGGCAGGCAGTCTCTCACTCTCCCTGCACATATGCATAGTTAAGAAAATTGAGCATGACCTCCTGGTGCGTAGACTTCAGAGAGTGTGGAAAGTGTGGCTGAGTGTCTAATTTGGGTACTGGGGCAAATTACGTGAGTGCAATCTAGTTGCTGGGTCATTTCTGTGGATGCAATGCAATCTTGGCAAATCCTGTGTCTGTGTGTAATCTGGGCTCTAGAGCAAATCCTGTTGATGTAATCCGGGTGCTGAGCAAGTCCTATGTGTGCAATTCGGGTGGCCGATGCTTCGACATTAAGTATGCCTAAGCCTGTCATAATGTCCTACATAAAAAAAACTATGGGTCTCCTCCAACCATTACCCATGGCTATTCATCCTTGGAAAGACATCTCTGTCAATTTTACTATGGAATTACCACCCTTTCAAGGACACTCTACTATAATCATGGCCCTAGACAGGTTCACTAACATGGCCCACTTAATTCCAGGTACAGGAATCCTAACCACAGATAAAACTGCCCACTTGTTTATCAAACAGATCTTTTGCCTTCATAGAGTCTGTAACTCCATACTGTCCAATAGAGAGGTACAATCCATTTCCAGATGCTGAGAAACATCTATCAAACTCAAGAACAGTAACTAAGGTGCTACATTTCCCATCTGTAAGATAACTAGGTCTCTCTGCTCCTTCTGGATGAATTTACTTACAGTAGCCAAATCCATGGTGCCACCCAATTTTCTCCATTCTTTGCTACCTACGGCCATCATACCACCGCAATCCATAGTCTTTGCATTCATTGTCCAGTTTTCTCTGTTGCTAGACGCTTACACCCGTTGGGAGACAAAGTGTGCCCGTCGACTAGTAATCCCCATCTTGCATGACCTTCCAAAAAATTAGAGCCCACTTATGTGGGTGCTTACATGGTAGAAGCAAAAATAAACCTTGTGATGATGCGCCTCCCATCTACTAGCTGTATACACCCCATGTTTCATGTCTCCCTCCTGAAACCTTGTACAGTTCCTATCCTGCCAATTACTCCCCAACCTGATCCTGTATCATGGATGGGAGAAAAAATACAAAGCTCAAGAAATCCTGAATTCCAGAGTACATTGTGGTCATTTGGTACACTAGAGTGGATAATTTGTATATGGACCAGAAGGAGGATTCTGGGAACATGCCTGCAACTTGCATACCCTCCCATGCATCCAAAGGTTCTATAGACCAAATCCGGAAAATCCAGCCCTTACTCATGCCTGGAGGTCATACTCGATTTGGTCCTGTCCCAGTCGCTACCATGTCCTACCTGACTCCAGCCTGCCAGATTTCATGATAGTCTTCCACGCCCCCTGCAGGTGCCCGACGTGCACGCATAATGAATGGGAAGCGCACCTAGTGTAGGGCTCATGAGCTCATTCAAATCAATCTAAGTTAGTTTAAAGCGCTAGAACGAGCAAACATGGATGACACTATATAAACTCACCAAGCACAGCAATCAGTGCTTGGTTATCCCAGGGCCCCACTGGAAGCCTTCTCACCACTGTTACCTTGATTTTGCCCTGCTTCATTTGTGATCACATTTTGACTTTTGGATTGTTCCTGGATTACATCTCTTGCCACCTGCCTCAACCCAAGCCTATCTTCCATTTGTGATTGTCCCGAACCTTGGACCATCTCACCATTCTTTTTTGCCTAGCCCTACTAAACTATTGTCAGTGTGGCAAAGCCTGCCCTTGTGTGTGTGTGTGTGTCTGTCAGTGTGGCAGAGCCTGTCCTGGTGTGTGAGTTTGGGTGTCGGTGTGGCAGAGCCTCTCCTGGTGTGTGTGTTTGTTTGGGTGTTGGTGTAACAGAGCCTGTCCTGGTATGTTTTTGGTCATCTGTTTCCTGGCACTTTACTTTCTGTAGGAATAACTTGAACTTTGAATTTAGTTTTTTACTTATCTAGAGATAAAACGCCCTTCTGAATTTGTAGTCACTTCAGAGGACAACACTTTCTAGGCCCAGGAACCAGTGAGACGAAAGGTAAAGGTTTTGTGTTATCTACTCTATTTCAATCTGCATATTTTATTAAAAATTATTATTGGTACTAAATCGTGGCTTAAGGCGCCCCGTCTAGGATGGCTTTTTTTTGGTGTACTGATTTACTCCATCACATTACATCAATAGGCTTGGATGGTGGGCTCATTCGGTGGCGCAATGGGCCACTTGACTAGACTTGCCCCCCAGTACTTAAGCTGCCAGCACTCCTCTGTTCCCAGGTATTTCATTGGGAAATTTAGCTACATTGAAAGATCCACAGGCCCTGATAAACAACTGACATGTGCACATATCAGGTAACCCTAATAACCTGTTGTTTCGGTGTGTCCTGAGGACCAACCTTTAAAACCTAAATGCTGTATTAATAAGTCGTTTTATTATATTTACGACATGGGTGTGCATATCTGTCACCTTCAAATGCTTCCTTCATTTCTAGTCCAAATAAAGCACATTTTATGAAATTTGATTACTCATGTGGTCTTCTGTGTACCATATATGGATAGATCTCCAAAGAGGGAAGCAGGCTATGCAAAAATCAAAAATGTTCTAAAATATTACATCTTCTATGTTGTCTTAAATGCCAAAAAGCATTTAAAATACAATTTTGTGAACCAACCCCTCCAGCATTTTGCAAGCTTAACATATTAATACAGTTAGAAGTTACAACACTGCTGCAGGAGAGCATTATGAGTTACCCTTATGACATAAAATGCCTGGTTTTAAGAGTGTTTCCCTTGCAATACAAGAAAAAAGTTTCCATAGCAACTGTCATACAAGATTGTAGTTATGTTTAGAAATGTGAGGGTGTTTAAATAGCTGCTAACCACATCTAACCATGGGTAGTGCCAGAATACTTGAGTGGTTGTTTAACCCCTGTACTGTCTTTGAACAAATGCCATACAGGGTCAAACAGCAATTCTATGCATTACTGACGTTTGAGACATCTATGGATACAATGAATATGATATCCATGAGGTTACATAATCATTATTACATAATCTGCATTTCTGTAATGTACCCACACTAAATTACAGTAACTTGTGATTAGATCACGACAGACAATGGGGGCAGCTATTTTACCTGTGTATAGACTTACCTGTGAACTTTCCAGGGCTGCCCCTAAAGTTCTTCCTCTTGTGCTTCTTATAGGAGGTCATCAGCGAGCTTCTGGCCCAGGGACTTGGTAAGGCCAAGTGGCTCCATCAGTCCCTTGCACCCCCCAGGTAACCCATATATGCACTGGCACCCATATTTACATACACGCAATCTTTTATACTCATGTTAAAATACATACATATTCACGCTTACATATAACACGCGTTTACACACTCGTGCTAACACACACTTAAGTTAACACATACTTCCTCTCACACACATTCATGTTAACATGCATTTACACATACACATTCATGCTCACATAAACATACATGATCTCACACACTTACACATGCACGTTCATGCTAACACACACTTACGCATATACATTCATGGTAAAAAACGTATACATTAATGCTCACATACAATTAGACATTCATGCTTACACACACTAACATATATACATTAATGCTCACACACAAACATTTTTTTGAGCATACTCCCTTACTCGCTGCCTCACCCTCCACTCTCTGTCTGGCTGTTCCCACACTGTCTGCAACAGCCTTGCTTTTAGCGTGGGCTCATTCATTCCATTCCACGTGACACCCTAGTGGTCGATGCACTCAGCATATTGTTTCCAAGTACTTTTGGTGAACTACAATCGGATTGTGTAGACTTCTAGTAGCATATGGTCCCTGTGCTACCACTAAAACTTCGCATTCCCAAACTTCCTGGCTCCTTCAACCCCTTTTTCTGCTCGTCCCTAGACCCACTTGGTCATGGACTTGACCATTCCCTGTTGACCCATCAGAAGGAAATACAATCATTTTTATTTTTTTTGCAGTGGATCACTTTTCTAAAATGGCTAATTTTGTTCCTTTACCCAAGCTGCTCTCTGCTCAATAGTAAACACTCCTTTATCAGGTGGGAACATTTCACTTCAGAATTAATGTTGATTAAAAATCGTGTTCTCTGTACACTAAGTAATCCTTAAAAATTACTTCACAGAAGAATCAAACATTTGTGCAGTTTCCACTATTGAAGGAAATCTCTGATGTACAAGTGAAGCAAATTTAGAAAGGTTATACCACACCTTCAGGGCTGGCAACATTCAGCTCAGGGGAAAGTCCAGCCAGATACCCCAGTAATAAAACAACACAGGTGACATGCAACAGGTACTATTAAGTGCTGTCTAAAACACAGAAAAGGAAATCATTTATATAAAGTCCAGAAAGGATCCACTCATCAGATAAATGCTGTCTGAGGGCTTTGTTACTCCAGACACCCTGGTGGTTATATGCAAAACTGCAAGAGAAACACACAAAAGATTAGGCAGGTGCTCAAAATAAGGAAATTAGAGCGGTCTAGGCGACAACTTTGTTTTAGAACAGTGCACATATTGGTTAAAAGCACAGGTGGAACTACTACAGAAAACAATTGGAAATGGTGATGCTGTTAAAAAAAAAAAAGACCCACAGCCTTCACTTTCTTTGCAATGATGGACATAACCATGAAAATACAAACTGTATATGATGTAAAAACATGACTCAAAAATGCACTCAGATTGTTCACCTGTAAATGTACTTCCTGACATGCAGGGCCTGCAGTGTAATAATATAGCATTCAAATCATTTATCGGAGTTTCTGTTAAAGAACAGGGTGAAACAGGAAGTAACAGGATGAGGAAGTGATAAGACTGTAGCAAACAGAGAAATAACCTTATAATTTTAAAAATACACGTACCACATCCTGGGTTTCTAGAGTAACTCAAAATTTTAAATATCAACTGTGTTTATTTTTAACACTATTAGTTTTAAATACTCACTGCCAATAAATGATGAAATGTCTTGTTTAGAATGAAACAATTGAAATTTTACATAGATCCATAAATAAAACACAAAGGTTTGTTTTTTAATAAAGAAGAACAGTTTGTTCACTACAATTTACATCACCCTCAGTCGGAATGATGATTATGATGATAGTAATTTGAGTTGTAGACCTCAGAAGCAGGTGTATTAGAGGTGTAAGCCTCATCTTATGTGTAACCTGCAATGTGCTATGTACTGTCACCTACATGAGCTTTATGAGCAATGTACATATGTACAATGCCCTCCACTAATATTAGCAAAAAAGGCTGTGACAAATTGTCTTTATTGTTTTTATGGCTTTTCTTTAAAAGGTACACAAAAATACTTGTGCTACCTCCATTTGCCAAGATGAATACATGACAAAAGGATCTGAGACTATTCCTCTATACAGAATCTCTTCAAATCATTCAAATTTTGAGGTTGATGCTGGTGGACTCTTCCTCCATATGGCTACCTCTCCAAATCTATTCTGTTGATTGCCAAAAAGCTCTATTTTGGTTTCATCTGACTATTGAATCTGTTCCCATTTGAAGTTCCAGTAGTGGCAAACTGAAGACAGTTGAGTTTATTTTGGAATGGAAAAAAAAACCTTTCAAGAAACTTGTGGTGATGTAGATGCCCTCATATTGTACTTTTCTAGCTGTGATCTTTGGAGATTTTTTGGCCACTCGAACCATCCTCTTCACATTGTGTCAAGACAATATAGACAGGTGTCCTCTTCCAGGTTGATTCATAACATTTTCAGCTGACTGGAACCCCTTATTATTGCCCTGATTCTTTTGATATTTTCTTATACCACTTACCATTTTGAGAAGCTCATCAACCTTTTCCCGCACATCACAGCTGTATTCCTTGGTTTTACTCGTTGTGATGAATGGCTAAGGAAATTTGGCCTAATATTTACACCCTCATGAAACAGGAACTCATAGTTGAACAATTTCCTTTTCCTAGTCACCCAGGTGTACTAAAGAATGTAAAATATCAATGGAATTATACCTCTCATATGAATTAATAGGGGGTCCAAATAATTGTGCCATACATATATATTTTTTTGGACCTACCTATCTTGTTTTCTCCAGATCATGCTCCCTTTCAGATTTCTCCATCTCTCCCTTCTCTCTGTCTGACCACCACCTTCTAACCTTTTCTCCAGTGCCAACCCCTAACAAAACAAAGTTGCAGCGCTCACCTCATATTTGTAGGCCATTACCTGATAATACCCTTACCGAACTGTCAGCCTCCCTAGAACCTCACTTGCCTCATCTCTCGACAGCATAGCTCCAGTTACTACATGTTACCCCCGACAATTGGAACACCAACCATGGCATACCAAAACCACACGGTATCTTCAGAAGTGCTGCTGCACGGCTGAACTCTACTTCAGAAAATCCAAATCCAGCGAAGACTTTACTTACTACAAATTCATGCTTCACGCCTACAACTCTGCCCTATCTCTCCCAAACAGCTCAACTTCTCTACTCTTACATCCTTCCTTTCTTCCAACCCGCGACACCTTTTTTCTACCTTCAACTCTTTCCTCTGTCCCTTTTATACCCACACCACAAACCTCTCTCACTGCCCAAGATTCTTCTACCCACTTCAAAGACAAGATCGAAACTATTAGACAAGACGTCTCTTCTTTGCAACCCCCTCCTACACCACTCACCACCACTCTCTCCACTCATCCCATACTAACTGCCTTTTCCTCTACAACTGACAAAGAGATAGCCACTCTTTTTTTCTTCCTCTCACCCAAAAAACCCATCACACCTCACAAAGTCTCTTGGTCCATCACTTACCCACCTATTTAATCTTTCCTTAGATCCCATCTGTCTGACTGACTAGCGCCCTATCTCTCTGCTTCCTTTTACCTCTAAGTTGCTTGAACGGATTTGTACAATCACCTTACTAACTTCCTCTCCTCTAATTCCCTCCTTGACTCTCAACACTCTACTCTACTCTACTCTACTGAAACAGCTCTTACAAAAGTCTCCAGTGACTTGTTCTCTGCCAAAGCAAAAGGTCACTCCATTCTAATACGCTTGGATCTCTCTGTTGCTTTCGATATTGTTGATCACCACCTTCTTCTTGACTCACTTGCTTCTACAAGCATTCAACATACAGCTCTCTCCTGGATCTCCTCATATCTGCCTAACCGTTCCTTCTATGTCAACTTCTCTGGCAAGGTTCAGTCCTTGGCCCTCTGCTGTTCTCTCTTTATACTTCATCTCTTGGCAAACTAATCAACTCATATGGTCTCCAGCATCATCTATATGTAGACGATACCCAAATCTACCTGTCTTCTCCTGATCTCTCTCCGTCTCTCATGTCCCATATTGCAAACTGCTTGTCTGCTATTTCTTCATGGATGTCACAACGCTACCTGAAACTTAATCTTTCTAAAACTGATCTTCCCTCCAACTCCACTCCACTACCTGAATCCTCTATCACCATTAACAACACGGCTATCTCTCCTACTAACCAGGCCCGATACCTTGGGTTCATCATTGACTCAAACCTCTTCTTCATCCCTCACACTCAGTCCCTCGCCAGATCCTGCCACTTGCACCTAAAACCCTCCCATCCACCCATTTCTCACCCAAGAATCCACAAAATCTCTGGTTCATTCACTTATCTTTTCCCGTCTTGATTACTGCAACACTCTTCTGGTTGGCATTCCACTATCTCGACTCTCACCTCTGCAGTCTGTCCTAAATGCTGTTACTGAACGTATCTTGTTGCATACCGCTCCTCTTCTGCTTCCCCACTCTGAAATCTTCCACTGGCTCCCTATTACCTTTAGAATTACATTTAAAAAAGGGTACTAACATATAAGGCCCTCCATAATACTGCTCCTCCATACATTTCTGCCCTCATAAGCAAATACTCTCCTACTCGATCCTTACGTTCTTCCCATGGGCTAGGGCTGCCCCATATCTCTGGAAACGTGTAGAAATCCAGGAAAAATGGTCTTAAGAGTTACCCAAAACATCCATAGCACCACATGTTGATATTTTCCCCAATGCATTGTAGTTTATAATTAGCTGATTGTAAAAATAGAAAATAGTTTTTTTATTAATTGACTGTTTCTGAGATTTTAGCATACAGAATAATATGTTCCAGTAAGATTCACAAATAATCTAATATCACTTTGATGTGGTCAAGATCAACCAATGATAGATAATTTGTTTCGTATGCAATAGAAACTGAAATTGAATAAAACATTTCCAACAAAACCTTTAAGTGGCCCTAGAAATGAAAAAGACAAACATCAGATTGTCACTATAAATACCTGGAAAAACTTAAGAACACTAAAAACCTGTTAAACTAAATGTTGTGTACATACATCAGGCGGAACACAAACAGTTTTAACAAAATGTCACACATCACTTGATACATAGCTAACATAAATTAAAATATACTCAATGTGAAGCAGCTTTTCACATTACTACAGGTTTTACTACATTAGATTAGATATTAACAAACATACTTGAACACAAAGATAACTTTGTTATAAAGCAAAAAAAACCCCTATGAGCTCCTAAAGTCTTATTATTTTGTAATAAATTGTTATAACCGAATTCAAAGCAAAACTGTATTGTATCATGGTAATGTTTGCTTAACTGAATTCCATTTTTGATATGAAAGGGTTTTTTTATAATCTCTTTAAGGGATCTATAATAACAATTAAGCAAGTCGAGTGATAAGTCGAGTTATGAGTTAACCCCCAATTACATGTGACTCTAAAATATCTTTTCCCTTCTGATTGGATAAGAACATTAGATTTGAAAGATGCCAGTTTGATGGTACCGATGTCCACCTCAACTCTAAACCAGTGCTATCTCATCATTATGCTTCAAAGCTTACCATTAGCAAAACTTCATATTCAATGGAATTTGGATCTTTTCTCCAATTGGGGATTTCTCATAAACTGTAAAAAAAATACACAATCAACCCCATAAGAAGGAAAGAATTTTTAGAATTAACAATGGATTCCTAAATACATTCAAAAATAAAATCAGGAAAATTATGTCCATAAATGTTATATCTCTACAACATTGGGCGAGAATTGTAGGGATCAGCATTACGGCAAGCAATATTCACCTACTGTGTATTACATAGGCTTACAGCAATTGAAAGGCCAAATTCTTTGTGAAGGAGTGAAGTACACAGAAGGACTAAAGCACACAAATTCCCCTATAAAGGGATGTGAAAGGAGAACTAATTTGGTGGCAAAAAAGTGTTCAAGCCTTGAATTTTGCCCCACTTCAGAAACTGTTATAAAATGGGATGCAAGACAAAATAGCTGAGGCACTTTTTGCTATCACCTAGGGGGTGGAGGAAGGGTTCAGTCTACAATACATATCAATTGCATCGATGAGTCATGTAATTTACTATTAACCTCTTGTCAAGTATCCAATCAGCAGTAAAATCAGGATAGCTTGTAGACTATGGTCTAGCTCTGAATTGAATTTGAATCTTATTAATGTGGGTGTAGAATGCATAAACCATTCAACTATTTGAGTGAATCATGTCTTAGGAAAATACATTCTAATCTAAAATCTCATGAAATGCATTTGTTTGGAGCACCAAGAAGGATTTTAGGTTAGACGGAGCAGTAGCTATTAGATGAGTAGAGAGAAGCCCGCAATGGATGGGGCATTGAGGGCATGTAAGTATATGGCTGATTATCAGAGATGAAACATAGGATGAGCACCAAGAGCTCTGAAGATCAGGAGATTTGTGAAGGTGATGTGCTGTTTTGTATGAAGCCAAGGCATCAGTTTTACTGTGGGGGTAAGTGGAGGAAAGAAATGGGTCTATTCACCAAACTGCAGGTGCTTGCAAGATGCAAACATTACCTTGCATCTCCAGAGGACTGCCCTAGTAAATCAGCAAAAAAGGCAGAAACATACATGCTCATGAACATACAGTGCTTGAACATGCATATGAGAAGGTATGCAACATTTCTAACAGAAGGATTGTCAGGAATCGGGACACAGGTTGAGTGAACAAAAAGTGTATCTCGTATGATGGCATGTGCCTTTTCCATTTAATTTGTGTTTACAGTCCAGATTATAATACATTACAACTATTGTGGCAAGCACACTTTAGGGGGAAAATGCAGAAGATGCAGCCAGGAATGCGCTGTCATCACAAGCAAAAGGAAACATTTTTGAGGCTTACATGCTGATCTAGAAAGCAAGTTTCCATGTTGTCCTGAAAGGAGTGGTTCCTCCAACAAGTTATGTTACAGATTTACATTTTCAATAAAATTGAATTTTGCTACATCCTTTAAAACAATTTACTTTTCCTGACTGTGACTATTCCTCCATGATAATCAGTAAGCCAAATTAAAGGATGTTTTTATGTATTCTTATACCTACTCTTCATTATTTTAAAATAATGGATGCCTTCTCTCACAGGTATGTTAATTGGAGTTGAGGTACATTTTAAGCCTGGAATCTGAATATATCATTGCCTATGTCCTTTTACATTTATGAACCAACTATACTTTATATTACCTAAAACTTACATTTTCTTCTCTCATGCTTGTTGGCTGGATTGAAGAATTCCTATTTATATGAGTTTAATATTATAATACAGGTAACAATATCTACCCCAGTAATCAAATAGAATTAAGTTAATTATCCAGTGCCTTAAGCACCAACCTGTTTGGGTTGTCGGAAATTACTGCTCTTTTCATATGTCTTTACATATGTCATTATCTGAAAAATAACACACCCCGAGCAACAATTGTCAAACGCATCTGAAGCATTAAAAGTCAGGCAAATGGTGAGAAACAACATTTTACAAATAAGTAAATATGCACCTTAGAATCTGTCTATATCCCTTTTTGGGTGGTATTTTCTAGCAAGTGCTTTGGTTGTCCTCATGGGGAATATTTTGGAACTCATTAACCTGAAAGTTAAAATAATGTTTATTCACCAATGTGTCACCATAGATGGAAAAATGGGTGAACCCTTTCCCAAGAGCACAAAATAAACAAACAATTAGAGACTCCTGTCTCTGCAGATGGGCCATGATTCCTACTTCCCACAAAAGCACAACAGTGGGGCAGCTACTCATGGCAGTAGGACAGTACCACAAAAACCAGGACTGTTGGGAGTTGTGATAACTGAATGTGAACATGCACTCCCTGGGCTTGTGCTGGTTTGGAAATTTATCAGTGTTTCTCATTGAAATGGTTCTACCTTTAAAACACAAACTTGTTGCTATGACACTTTTGTTGTATAGATTTTCCTATTTACATATTTTAAAGATATACTAGGTTTTATATACGAATTAAACTGCTAATTTTAAAAATAAAATATTATCTGTTGGTAGAAATGTTCTTTGGTTGTGAGACACAAATCTAAATGTGGTAAAGAGGCTTACTTCCAGACCAGGCTGTTTGTGAATCAAGAGTTTGGCATTGTTAGATGCCAAGTCTGTGTGAAGTCTTGATAAGGTCATTAGATAGGAAGTTCTATAAAAGTCATTGTAATAAAATGTTTCTGTACAATAAGGGACAAATCTGCCAAATGTCCTCTATTGTGTGTTATTGTGAAACTCCCACTAAGAGGCCTGGAAACTATAGGCCTTCAGAAAGCAAAGTATTTTTATTGACGTAACCGTTTGGATCTTTTTCTCCTCGGTAAAAAAGTCATTCTAGGGAGCATAAGATAATTTGCATGCAAGAAGGAATACAAACATTCTATTAAAATGTAGCGTGGAAGTGGCTCTGTGCATAATGCAAGGTGAAAGTGCCCACTTATATTTGAATAGATAAAAATTCTTCCCTAAAGGTGCTTTGCATATGTGAGGCAATATCCTATATAAAGAATAAATGGCTGACAGAAGGATTACTTTGCCGTGGCAAAGGATTACTTTACTATGGCTGCTTGGCGTATACACAAATCAAAGAGTTATAGATAACTCCTATAGTAGCTCTATGTGGTTAAATGGTGCTTTTGTAATGTTTTATGTGGTTTCTTAAAAGATGACCTTATGGAACTCTTTGCAGGGACAGATATTCTATAGGCGCAATACATAGAGAAGACAGCACTCAAGGGCAGTGGTGCAACAGCTCCAGGTCTAATCCTGTAAAGACCTGACTAAAATCATAACAAGGAGGCAGGAACAGAGTATGGTCATGTAACACGAGGTCACATGCCCTAGCTTGTAAAGTGAGGCTGCTCGCACACAGAAGGCTGGTACAGCATGACTCCTATCTTTATATATTGAGCCAGGCACTGATGGTGGTATACTGTAACTCCCATCACTGTATGATAGTTTTGAGATGAAAGTCCCCCCAACATGGCTGGCTAAAGCAGTGGAAAACTGCACTGTTCCACGGATTGCTGTACTTTCATTGTCACAATCATCTGCCACCTGGCTATGACTAATAAAAATTAAGCCTGAAAAATTAGCAGATGGCCAGTGGCTGCCGTAAGTGCTCTAATGCACTACGGACATCTCATATACAGTATGATCATTATTGCTGTAATTAAACAGCAACAAGTGAATCACTGCTAGGCAACCCATGCCTCACAGCAAAACCACTTAGCTGTGGACGCATAGCCATATCTGTGTGAAGTCTTCATAAGGCCATTAGAAGTTTTATAAAAGCCATTGCAATAAAGAGTTCATGTTCTCTCCAAAAAGTAGATGAAATGTATCTGTTTACTCAACTCTGGTGATTTAAAAACTTTTAAATACACATTATTTATAAAAGACGCAGGAAAACCTGACTTTTTAAGTAGGGCTCATAAAGCTTATCAGAAATACAAGGTTCTATCCTAAGCTATGTCTTTAAAGAACTCTAGGATGATCTCATTAGGAAGATAAAAGTTTGATGCTTTCCCATTTCTCATACGCCTCTCTGGTAGGGGGAGGACAATTTTATTGTCTGTGTACCATTACCTGCCCCCATGTAGGAAACTTCTTAGTTATTCTTTTTTGTTGTGAAAAATCATATGTTATATTTGTTCACTGTGATCTTAATGTTAGTTGCATATAGTTGATTGAAATAACTCTAAACTTCAGAGAGGCACACAGAGCCACATACTTCAGATATGACTGAATTGGATGTGACTTACCTGACAGTTAGAATTTCTAGCCGTTCACATTTCAATTTCTAGCTATTAACATTATGTTTAGACATATGAGGTTTAGACCATTACTAGATTCATATTTCCATACAATACAGATTTGTTGCCTTCTCCCACCGTTTCCAGCATTGAGTTAGGGCAGGGCTGGACTAGCTACTACGGGCTGGCCCTGGCACTTTAAGGCCGCAGCCACCTGATGAGATAAGTGCAGCCGATGATTGGATATGCACGCCCCATGTTTTTATGCTCCCGTAGTGTGCAGCCAGGCATATCCAGCTAGCAGCTGCACACTGTGGCTGGATATGCCTGGCTGCACACTACGAGCAGCAGATCGAGTGAGTGTGGGGCACTGTTGGCCAGCGGCCCACCTGGTGTGTCAGATGGCCATTCCATGATGAAGTGCTCATCACAAGTATATGACATATTGTGTCATGCCCAGGGTCCATCATGGTATTTCCTATACTAGGTATATATGTGTCCTAGCCCATTACTTTTCATTCCTCCTATTGATGGGAAGATATAAAAAAAAGGCTTAATAGTAGCAGAAAATGAGGAAGGTATGGGAGATGTGTAAATAATTTACCTTCACCTTTTTCCTATGCTCCTGTGGTGAAATCATGTATATAAAGGATGTTAACTCTTACACGTGGTCAAATATTTCTATAAACTATTTGCAGATATAATTGGTCATTAGTCATGGCAAAATTTTAATGCAAACTTTGATTCCTTTCTTGTGTTTTATAGCATGATACATAACTTTAATTATATAGTCCAGGGTTTATAAGAAAAAGTGCAGGTGGGAATGTGAATACAATAATATTAACAAAAACATATTTTGCAATGAATATCTTTTACTCATAATGTTATAACTCTATTATGTGTAAAAGCATTAAAGTTAACAAGATTCAAGAAAAAAAATTAGACATATGGTGTTCTATTGCTCCAGGCAAATACTAAATTATAATGAACACCGCATTATCGTTCACAGCAGACAGTGTCAAAAATCTAATGTTTTACAAGTAAAACCTGTTTTATTGCGAACGCTTTGGTAAAGCAACCCACCTAAGTTGACACATACCTGGACCAGCAGTCTTCCCACATATTCAAGTGACTGTGGCATTTTGGATCAAGTGCTAAATGCTTACGTTATACAAGTCAATTTGGTGCGCACAGAGTTCAATCAGTCATGTCTTTACTGCAAAAAGGTCAAATATTAGTAACATGTCTAGAGCGCTTTTAATCAACGACTGGAAATTACGTGTTAAAGCGGAAAGTGTTCAAACAAAATTATAGTGCCTTATGTTTTTTAGACAATTAGTACTTACTGTGCATTTAAAAAATAAAAATATCCTTAGAATTTATAAAACTACGCAGTTCTTTCTCAAGATTCAAATTCCATTTCAAATACTTTTCAAAGATAAGTAACTTCTGGTTTTTGCAACATCCATTTTCTTCTAATAAATAAACACATTGGTTAAGTTACCTTGTTTGTTCCACTTGTTCTCTTATAACAGAAGGATTTTGTATTCTAAAAGCAGTAGTTCTGCAACTACAATTTAGAAATATGAACAAAATGGAGATCCTTTCCTACTAAAATAAATATTTTTCTTCTCTTCGCATGGAGTGATGACTTTTGCAAGGTAGTGAGCAGTAACATATCTATAAAAGGATTCTTTTGAATTTAGTGCTTTTTTTACTTTTACAAAGTATGTGCTTTTAAAATGATGGCTCTTTTGTTGAAAGACGGCTTCTGTAGTCAGGTCATGCTTAGTCAGAATTACAAGATTTTTGGAACTGCCGTGTTCCTGTTAGAACTTTGGTATGACATTTAGTTTTTCACTAGCAAAGTTCCTACCGGATTCCTTACAGTCTTTTGCCGTTTTAGTCATGACACAGCTTGGTATGTCAGGCTCAATAGCATATTCAAGTTCTAATTATTTTAGCTCTGAAATATTTTTGCTGGAGCCCCACAACTATTGGGAAGGAACCAAACACTGACCTTCAATATACATTTAATTGTGTGCTGGATATGACTTAAATGGCTGAGAATTACATTCTCCCCTTTATAATTGTGTCAATGTCGATAATACCCTAGTAGTGGTTCAAACCCAGCACTCACTGCCATTTCTGGTCCGTTGCACCTTGATTCACAGACATCTCCTGTTCAGGAAATGATCGAGACGGTTTGTGCAAAGTATAATTCGTCCCCTCAAATCAGGCATGTCCATTCTGCCAAAGTTTTAAATATTTACATATATATATTGTTTGTATGTGATCAGTATATCTGTTGGAATACAAATTCTGTGGGCCTTACTTCCTGTGGAAGCATAAACTTCTACTGGATATTGTAAGACTAAAAGGGATTTTTTTTTCCTTGTGCATGTTTTGGCCTTAATAAACCATAGGGTTTTTGTGTGGTTTTAAATTGTGACACTTTCATTTTCTTTGTATTAAAAAAAAAAAGAAACAAATCATAATGCTTTCCAAGTGTCATAGGGCTGAAAAACGAAATATTTTTTAGAGAGAAGGGCTGTGGGTGACTTAAGACCTATGTTAGATTTGTGCATTTGTTTTCATAAGAACTTTACTTTTAATGAGAATTGACGGTTTAGTATATGTTTGTACGAATCAACGATAACGAGGGCCATCTCTGCTGAACCTGATGAAAACAAACTCCAAAAGTGCCAAAAATCTGTCATGTTTCGTCCATTCATCGCCACGTGTAGCCACCATTTTAGCGTCATCACAAGCCGTTGCGCTCGTTAATGAGGTAAAATGTGGGACTGTGACTGATAGGTAGAAATTGGACAAAAAAATTTTGTAAGCTTGTATTTTACAGAAGCAAGTAACGATAAAACTATTTTAGTATGCTGTAGTGTTATATACTTCACACCTACAGTATAATTACACATATTTCTATTAAACAAAACTTAGATACAATGATTCATGAAATGCATTGCCAGGTTCCTCAGATGTGACAATCTATGTGAAAAGGTTGCTTACAGTAAACAAAACTCCTGCAAATCACTGGTATGATTAGTAGTTGACTAAGAACAGTGACTCATTTTTATGTAGAGAAAAGAAAAAGAGAGGCTGAGCCAACATCTGAAACAGCCCTTCTGAGTTCCCTTTTAAAACGTAGAAATTATGTTGTCTTACAGACTAACAAATAAGAGATGTTACTTTGTCAGGTCTTCTTTGTTTAAAAAATATTTATTCTTGGGAATACCTTGTTGGTAGGATTTTGACAAAATGTTTGTTTTAATATTTTTTAATGATTTTAAACATCCCAGCAAATGCACCCAAAGATCAAAACATGCAATGCTAAGATAAATTGCCCAAAAGTTACATTACAGGCCTCAGTTAGCATGTTAAGTGTCAAAGTTAAGGACAGTACAATTAGAAAATGACAGAACAAGTATGGTTTGTTTCGAAGGGTTGCCAGAAGAATGCATCTACTCTCTAAAAAGAATATGGCAGGACAGTTTAGGTTTGCAATGCTTCATCTGAACAAACCCTCTGGAACAATGTCCTTTGGACAGGCGAGACCAAAGTGGAAATGTTTTATGATGAAGGGGTTAATACAGGGCAGCAGCTTTGGCCCATACAAGCAACTCTATTGGTCACCAGTAGAGGTCACACCTGCATTTCATTGGTTGATGGCAGACAAGCCCCCCTGCTGGTGACCAATAGAGTCGATCATACAGACTTTTAAAATCCTGGTGCTGCAACTTGGCCGGGGGTCTCCCCGCTCCAAGAGTTAAAGGTTCATAAGAACAACCAATAGAGACGCTCGTACGGACCTTTAACTCTTGTAGTGGGAAGACCATGAACTTGGCCTGTCTCCCCACTCCAAGAGTTAAAGGTCTTTAACTCATGATGGCGAACCTACAGATTTCCGCTCCCGTTATCTACGCAGCATCGCAGGGTTAAAGCGAGGAGTTAAAGGGCCATAAGAACGACTTTATTGGTCGCCAGCATGGAGTTTCTAGTTTTAAAAAATGAATGGATTGATTCGGTAAATTAAATCGGCCGGGTTCAAAGATGTCCCAAATAGGACATGGATGCAGAATAATCAGATGTCACAATTCCCCCCAAAAATTTGGCCAAATTTGTCCCTTTAGACCCAAAACTTTTACTGAACAAATATTGGGGTGTTCTACCAAAGGCTATTAATTCATATCTAAAGTACAATGTGTATGATAGAAAAAAAACACAAAAAATTACTACCATTTGAAAAACTGAATTGTTAATGTCTCAAATGAATAGACCCAACAGGATAAACCTATACATGAGCGGTATCACTGCATTCAGGAAATGTTGCTCTGATACTCTGAAGTTGCTTGTCAGTATCAAGAACTATAAATTCATACCTAAAGCCCAAAGTGTTAAAAAAATACTACTGCAAACTTTGGCAAAGGCTGGTGGTAAGATATGTGCATGGAAAGAGTTAAAATATCAGCATTTGAAATACCCTGGGTTGTCTAGTTTTCAAAAATGGTTTAATGAGGGTAAATTGAACAGAGCAGCTTCAAAGATGTCCCAAAGGACGTGGGCACAGGATAATCAGATTTGAATAAAAATGGTTTAGAAATATAGCAATAGGCTACTTACAAAAAGCCAAAACGGATAAAAACATGGGGCACTTCTATTTAGCAGGTTTTTTCATTAGCTGTTGTAGATGAGTATTTTTTTTTAAATAAAAGTTAGAAAAGGTGCTTTTTTCATTTTTTACCATTTTCTATTATTTTTTTATAGTAAGTTAGATGATATGAACAAAATAATAGTATCGGAAGAAAGCCTATCTTAGCCTAAAAAATATATAATTAACCATTGTCACTAAGGGCGAGTTGTAGTTCTTGATTTACTTTTATACTTTTCAGATTGAGTTTCTGTATCTATATAGTCAGATAATAAGCTATTTTTTTATTTCCAGATACTGAAAAATGAGATATGTGAGGGTGCAACCAAAAAGGAGGGGCTTAACCAGGCATTGGTGTGGTTGTGATAGGGAATAGCTAAGGGAAGGGCATAGACGTGGGGGGGCATGACTTTTTGTTGCCTGGGGCCCTGGATGGTCTCAGTTGGCCCCTGGATGGTGCTGTGCTTCTTTTAATGCAAAAAAGTAGACTAGTGCGTTCGTCTTCGGGCGAACATGAAAACGAACACGTGTTCATTCCAAAGACATAAAGAAGAGAAGATAGCATCGGTAAAACGTGAATCTTCGTGATCATCTTCGTCTACTAATCTCATTGGTCCCTTCCCCATCTAGCCTACCTTATCTCCGCGGCATTGCAGGAGTTGACGGAAGTGGAAATCCGTAGGTTCGCCTTCAGGGGTTACAGGGCAGTGCGAGTGAGACTATTGGTCGCCTGCAGGGACCTCCTCTGGCATCAACCAATTGGTAGAGCAGGGAGACCAGTGGTCTCTGCCGGACAAGTTGCTGCATTAGGATTTTAAAAGTCTGTAGGAGCGACTCTATTGGTCGCCAGCAGGGGGCTTGTCTGCCATCAACCATTGGTCAACTCATCCCCATTCAAGCAGTCCTCTCCTATTGTCTCACTTCCCCCTCAACCACCGACTAGATTGTAAGCTTGCAAGAGCAGGGCCCTCTTCTCCTTTGCACCAGTTTGTTATTGTATGTGTTATTGTATGTGTTTCTAAATTGTTCTTTTGACTGTAACAGCTCTGCAGAATAAATAAATGTAATGTAATGTCATTTCCATCTGGACACATTTAGTTAAGAGACAGTTATGGGATATACTACAGGACTGCACAGGAAGTCAAATTTAGATTTACGTTTTGCCTTTTCGTGACATACCTTTATTTGTATTTTTAAAGAGGTGTGGTTGAGGCTTTATTGATTGCATTAGTCTTATGGGACGACCACAGATTTCTTGCTTCCAAATACTCTCGGGAAGCTAGATGTTTACACAGTAGGCTGTGTCAGAGAAGTAGATAATACATGAATATATTTATTTTATGGTCCACTACAATTCCCTCACCAGGGCAATATATTGACATGATATGGTTTGTATATCAGTTCAACTCAAACATCAGCCACATCCATTGTCACAGAACACATATTGGGAAAACAAGACTTCAGATATAATATATATAGTTCTGATTTTCTTTACAGTATTTCCATTTCCTATACCTACCCCTCATTCCAACAGTCCTCTATCTTCTCTCCTAATAGCCTACTTTGTCACTTTAGAGGGCCTTATGTCATAGATAATAATGGAAGAAAAGAACCATTGGGCCCAGCCAGTCTGCCCAACACCTCAATACTTTGCTTAGTCCCTGGCCCTATCTTATATTTAGCTTAGCCTTATGCCTATCTTGCTTAAATGTCTTCACTGCATTAAAATCTACCACTTCTGCTGGAAGGCTACCACCAGTGGTGTTGCTACAGGGGGGGAATAGCCCCCCCTAGGTTACTCCTTGCCCCCCACCGCCGAATTTAGAACCACCCAACTGATTGTCCAGGAAAGTCTCGCAATGGGACTTTAAGTCCCGTGCAGCCTCAAACGTTTTGTTTTTTTGACGCAGAGAAGAGAGAGGGACGCCTAACAACCGCTCGACCCCCCTCATTCTCCTCCACAAGGCCCCTACCTCTGTTGCGGTACCGGCGTTTCACGCTGAGCGCTGGCATATGACTTTACTTCAAAGAGATAAGCACTCATTATGTAGTTAGAAATGCATGTCTAACACATATATGCGATGGGGCCATCACAAAAATCAATAATAAAGGGAGGGGCTTGCTGGGGGCATTAATACAAATAGTGGTGGCTGGAGGCGATCATACAAGGGTGAGGGGGCACCACATTAATCTATACTAAAAGAGTGCTGGTTGGGGCATCAATACACAAGGGGCAAAAACACTAAGGGGGTATAAACAACAATGCAGTGTGAAAAATCCATCCTGATGTAGATGTCTGTGATGTAGACTGCTGTTTGTGTGTTTTTGGTTATCAGTGTAGCAAGCCTGTCCTGGGGTGTGTGTATAGGTGTTGGTGTGGCAGAGCCTGTCCTGGTGTGTGTGTTTGATGTGGCAGAGCCTGTCCTGGGTGTGTTTTGGGTGTCGTGTGGCAGAGGCCTGTCCTGTGTGTGTATGTTTGTTTGGGTGTCGGTGTGGCAGAGCCTGTCCTGGTATGTGTGTTTAAGTGTTGGTGTGGCAGAGCCTGTCCTGGTGTGTGTGTTTAGGTGTTGGTGTGGCAGAGCCTGTCCTGGTGTGTGTGTTTGGGTGTCGGTTTCCTGGCACTTAACTTGCAATAGGAATTATTTAATTTATACTTATCCAGAGATAAAATGCCCTCCTGAAGTTGTAGTGACTTCAGGGGACAAAACGTTCAAGGCCCTGAAATAATTTAGTGGAAAAGTTAAGATTTTGTGTTATTGTCACGTTGTTCTTCCAGGCTATATATGTTAAGATCGTTTAACCTGTCCTGGTAAGTTTTATCCTGTAACACGTGAACCATTTTAGCAGCCCTTCTCTGAACTTTATCCAACATATCTATATCCTTCTGGAGATATGGCCTCCAGTACTGTACATAATACTCCAAGTGAGGACTCACGTGTGATCTGTACAACGGAATGAGCTCTTCCCTCTTTTCACTGCTAATACCTCTCCCTATACAACCAAGCATTCTGCTAGCATTACCTGCTGTGACAGTGACATATACAAGGAGCTGTAAATTCATACCTAAAGTGTGGGGGAAAAATACACACCAAAAATACTACTGCAAACTTTGAAAAAAATGCTGGTGGTAAAATGTGTGCACGGGTTAAAATACCAGCATTTGAAATACCCTGGGGTGTCTAGTTTTAAAAAATATATGATTTTATAGGGCACTCTGAAATGGCCAAGATCAAAGACGTACCAAATAGGGCATGGGCAGTGGATCACCAAATGTCAACGTTTAAGATAAAAAAATGCACATTCTCGAAATGTTTGCCCACAAACAGCCAGGCAAACCCATTCATGTGGGGTATCACTGTACTGTACTGAACACATATCAGGGTGTTTTATGACAGTGACATATAACAGGACCTGTTAATTCATACCTGAAGTAAAATGTCTGTGGAAAAAATGCAAAAAAATGACTAAGTTTGACAAAGACTGGTGGTAGAATTAGTGCATGGGAAGAGTTAAAGTGCTAGCATTTGAAATACCCTGGGGTGTATACTTTTAAAAAATATATGGTTTGATGGGGTAAATTGCATTGGCCGGCTTCAAAGGTACCCAAAATAGCACATTGTGGGAAGAAATACCAGATTTGGAAAAAATGGTTTTGAAATAGCAAAACACTACCTATACTTATTGCCCCATGTGCAGAAAAAAGCAAACAAAACATAAAAACATTGGGTATTTCTAAACTCAGGACAAATAGTAGAATCTATTTAGCAGGATTTACAATTAGCTTTTATAGATGAGTAAAAGAGTTTTCAAGTAAAAGTTAGAAAATGTCCCTTTTTTCTAAAATTTTCACCATATTTTATACTTTTTTATAGTAAATAATATGATACAATCAAATCTAAAGAAAGCCCTTCTTGTCCTGATAAAAAAACAATATATAACTTGTATGGGTTCAGTAAATAATATTACAGCTAAACACGAGCAGCGCAGAAATGTTAAATTTGTCGATTTACTTGTCTTTACCTTAGATATGTAGGTGAAGTAGAACCTCTGCCTCGATAAACTCATATGTATCAAATGATTTTCCTAACTGAGGTCCCTTTCCTTTATTTTCATCTGCAAAAACAGAAAAGAAATATTCATTGAGGCTGTCAGCTAGACCTTTATCCCCTTCTACATACCTTCCTTCTTTTGTTTTTAATCTTACCACTCCTAGTTTTACTTTTCTCATTTATATATCTAAAAAATGTTTTATCCTAACTTTGTTTTGTTGTATTTACTAAATGCTAACTTCTTGTTTTTTACTATTTTGGCCACTTCTGCAAAAACAGTGGTTTCTCTTACTGACCAGCCCAATACAAGTGTCTGTTATCTTCAATAATTTAACTTTTAATCACATTTCTCCTGGACTCCATTTAAATGGCACCAGTCTGATAATGACTCCTCTACACATATTCTCATTCTAGAAATGTCAGCTTTTCAAAAATCTAAAACTTTTGTTTTTGTGTGGTGTGACTCAGTCACTGTTCGTATATATATATATATAAACACACAGACTGATGACCACTAGATCCCAAACTTTCACCTACAGAAATATCAGTTAACAAATCTCCATTTAAGAACACTAAATCCAATATGGCCTCCTTATGAGTTGGCTCCTCAACTACTTGTTTTAAAGATAATCTGAGTAGAGAGTTTAGAAGATCTGCACTCCGGGCACAACCAGCTACTTTGGTTTTCCAGTTCACATCAGGAAGATTAAAGTCACCCATGATTATCACTTGCACCTTCACTGCAATTTTCCTATTTCCTCAATTAGTATATTATCTAGCTCATCTATGTGACCAGGAGGTCTATAAATCACACCTACACTGGCGATATCAGAGTGGTTCTGACCACTATGACTGGTTTGTCCTAGCCTGTCAAAAGAGAAGAATGTATATTGAGGATGAGCTGGCTAAAATGCTTCCTTCACTTTCCAGGATTGGTGGGCAACTCCTGCAAATGGCTCAACGAGCTAAGCACCAGGTCTGGCTAAGCTATGGCCCAGCTTGTGCCATGCTTGGGCAGTTCACTCACTTTTGAGTGTGAGAGGGACATGTATCACTGACCTTTCCTTCCATACCAACAAATAGTTTTATTCAGAGGCAGGGTCTTCACCAATAAACTTTCTAAAATCACAGTTTTAGCTTACAGCCCATCAGTGTTATCTTTGTCTCCAGACAGCTTGTCCGTGCCCCAAACAGATTGTTTGTGCAATCTTTTTATCCATACAAATTGTCCGTGACTCCAAACAGCTTCTCTGTGCCATCTTTGTCCACAAACAGCTGGTCTGTGCCCTCAAACAGCCTGTCTGTGCACCTAAACAGCTGGTCTGTGCCATTGTTGTACCCAAACTGCTTGCAGGAGTCTCTCTTCTTCCATGCCATGTGCTGACCAATTCAGCATGCAGGAAGTTGATGTGATGTCACTTCCTGCACTCTGGATGAGGCAGGCACAACGTGCAGGCAGATTGTGTGATAGATGATGTGTTGATCACTTCACTCTCTGTGCCACTAGTTGTGGGTACGACCCGCGCCTTTAAAAGGGAGACAAATGGGACAAGTGGTTGCAGGGGTATCCCTAAAAATGCCTAAAAAACCCTTTTACTTAAATGTATGTGCATTCTTATCAAGAGGTGTATCTATGGTATTTATGAGGTTTTTTTTCCACTGGAAAAACAAGTAAAAGTTGAAAAAGAAGAAGCACAAGAAAGAGTAAACACTAAACAGCTGCGGTTAACTTAGAAACATAGACATTATTCAACCCAACTAGTCTGCCCATTCTTAAGTGGTTAAGTCTAGAAATTGAGTATACTGACCAATATACCTAAATATCATATATTTCAAAGCAAATGTATCCCAATATATATATATATATACATATATATATACATATAATATATATATATATATATATATATATAACCTAGGTGTCTTATCACAGATGCATTTAAATTAATACTTAAGGTCACAGTTGATAAGTCTTACATTATGTTAAATACTTTCTGATTGCTATACTTCACAATATGTGTTACTCCCTTTCACATGTCTGTTTCTCTTTTCCCTCATATCCATTTTCTTAATGCTACTTCTATTCCTCAGACTCATATCTATATCCTCCTTATCGTGTCACCTCTAGGTTCTGAGCAATTTACTATGGAATAGCTTACCACCATGACTTTAAAAAGAAAGTCTACAATTCTCACATTGGAAAACCCAGCAGTCAATTAACCCTTTATTTGAATTTTAAACCTATATTTCCATTATTATAAAAAAAACAAAAACAATATCAATAAAATACACTATATACTGCGATGCAGCACAGAAACAATAGCATCATGAGTACAAACATTCATAACATCAGGAATAAGATGAGTACTGCTATGCAGCGCAGGGCAATTCATATATAGTAATAGAGTACCGGCAGAACATATTTACTGTGCGGTTTGAAAATCAGGTTCCAAATTGTAGTTTTCAACACTGCATCACAATTTCCTTCCAACTAGTTAAAAGGCTTCTTAACCACGAGAACACAAGGATGAAGAGAGAAGGGATCTTTCTCTAATCAGACACAGGTTATTTACAAGCTAATATGCCCATTGTTTGCTCATTGCTGAAAGTTTTGTGTATTTCCTAGAAACTATTGCTGATTTAGGCTCTTGTTTATCTTGCTTGACATTCAGAAAACTAAACATGGAAAATTATGTGTATATTCAGGGACAAAACACATATAGAACAAACCATGTGCTTTTGTGCTGAGTAGACTTAACTCTTTGAAACGTGGCAGTCACTCAAGGAGCTCAGCACAGGGGTTTCTATTAAATAACAGTAGGTAATTGAGCCAAGTAGTATCTTTAAATATTGGGAGGCAACTGGTCTATTCAAAGCCCAAAGTATTTGCCCACGTGACCTAATCTTTTAATTTTAACTGGGAGTAGACATAGTAGTAATGTCTAATGCGGTGTTAATATGCAGTCCTAACCTTCAATGTCTTAAATGCCATTACGTACACAATAAAATAAAACGCAAATTCACCCCACAAATCAGTGAGAAACATGTACAGAAAAAGTATGCATGCAGGCCAACTCTGTCAGTGAAATCTATCCCAAACATACAGTATATTGTTCAACATACCAATCAGAATGAAAGTTAACATAATGTATCCCTTGACTCCCATCTTAATCCCTTGACTCCCATCTGCTAAGTCTTGTGGCTGTAAATTCCTGTTATTAGGCGATAGGACAAAAAAGTTAGCTTTCATTATGACCCATACAAAGCCAAATTTATGTTTTCTCCTAACAGATCACCTCACCTCATAGTATTGCACAAAGAGATGTTGGTCAAAAGACATGGCCAGTTATGATTAACCTTGATGAGCACAAGCGAGTTAAGAGGAACGATTGGTCCTGCATAATGCATAGTTATATCTGTAAAGTTTATTTCATCTAACCAATTTACCTATGCATTGGGAAGGGTCATCTTTGCCTTTAGTGCAGCCGAAACTCATGGTGGTTGGCCCTTCATACTGCATGATTAGAAAGCTGAAATATTCTGTGTCTTCTCAACTCACCACAAACCCCAAGTTTCATTAACACGTCACTGTGATATTCATTTGACCAATCCATGAACCCCTTGTGATCCTCATGAAAATCAACACAGAGTTTAGGTAACATGATCAAGTTCTCTACTAAAGAACAGTAGCTGCACACTGACATACAATCACAAGCCGTGTTTACAGCCACTAAGTAATGCCAGGTGCAGCTCTCATTTGCTTTCCACATATTTATATGGGATAAGACTTTTACTGAAGCTTTACTTTACAATTTTCATAAACAAATGTGCTAACCAGGTCATGCTCTGAGCAGCATCCCACAGCAGCGGAGGTGAAGGCCAAGGCAAATAAGGGTCTATCTCATGCAAATACATTATTAAAACATTTTCAGATAAACACACTCATTTTTAGTATCTGTTATGAAGTTTATCTTTTAAAATAATAATAATTTCTATTTATTATCTAAGATAAATTTCTATAAAGTTCTCCTATCTCATACAAGAAATTGACTGTTGCTGTTTTCTATTAGGCAAACAATGTGCCAACATATTAACACAATATCAGTTGGATATTATTCATTAGGTGAAAAAACACACAAGCATACTTTTGTTAAAGTGACACCCCAGTAGTTATCATTGCACGTTTAGCTAGAACACAAAGGCTAGGGCTATTTCACACTACAGGACCAAAGCAATGTTCATGTTTTTCCTTAATCGTTATTTCCCTCTATTAGTGAACCCACTCAAATTATATATATATACCCTCCTGTGCAGCCTTGATGTCCCCCACTATAGGATCTCTCAGTGCTGTGTAGCAAGTTGAGGGTCTTCCCACCTCTGTGGAGCTGTCGTGAATGAGCCTCACCTGATAAGGCCCTGGCCACTTCATCTCTCATCATGTGACCTTCCAATACCTGGCCTTGGGCTGGTGATGAGGACACGTCCAGACTTAGCCTGCTGGGACCCTTTCGTGTACCCTTTCTCTTCTTGCCACCTACCTCTTGACCAGTGCCAGGTCATATCCTCTTTTCACCTAAGCAGTTTGTGCAAAATGAAAGCTACTCTTACTTTGACATACTCAACATACTCAACATACTCTATATAACAGATCTCTAACTTTTTTGTTTGTTTTGAATTTGGAGGACAAGCATTCTGAATGATAGGGTGTGTGATCTAGACCCTATCAAATCATTTTTACCAAAAGGCTGGGGCAGTATCAAACTGGGCTCATGGTCACCAGATGCATGCTGTTGTTATAGGTCACAATTATTGGCATGAACATATAGAAGTGTATGACTAACTATCTATCCACAGCTGTATAAGATTTGTACTTGGGAAGGACCTGAAATGCTTGCTTCAACCTGCATTCCAGGGTATACATTTTTGCTCCCTCTGGCTTTTTTTCATAAACATTCTGTTCCTGCAGAAAGGGAGGTAAAGAAGAACTCCGACTTTTTACGTGCCACAAAAAATAACATTAGAGTGATCTCCCAGAAATGGGAATTCAGTTGGTGAAGTGATATTTAGATGTGGGGCTATCATAGAAGAAGATTAAGCATATCGTGTTTTATTATATATTGTATTATATTATTCCTCAACAAAATAAATCTATATAATAATTATTCTGATTATTTGTTTTATGTAGTGCCATCATATTATGCAACACTGTAAAATGGGTAAGCTGCACATACCAAAAGAGCTTACAATCTACAAGCCTAGTAACTGCAAACATAAAAAACATCATAATTTTTGCATTTCTTACATAATAAAGGTTAATTCATCAACATCGGGTTATTCATCAACATCGGGTTTTACCTAGTTATTAATGCCCTAACAAAGTGCACTGAAAAGACATGGTGTTTTTTATTGAACAGATAAATGTAATGTTATACATTTTTGGGCAAAAAATAAACCTGAAACTTGTAGATAAAATGAGGTTGCATTATAGGGAATCATTGGGTAAGAATTATTCCGGGATTGTTCTCAAAAGTAGGCTTTGCAACAGTATGCAATGTCAGTGCCAGAAATATATCATTAGTTATTGGTTGGGAAGAGAATATAACTTCGGACAGTATCAATCAATGGTAAAATAAAGCCTTGGACATGGGGCGAAAAATCCCTGGCCGTACAACAAGAATCATATAAATGAACTTTGCATATTGCCGATCCAAGAAGAAGGGGATTTTGTTTACTCCATTTGAAATTGGACAGTGTGTTTTAATACTTGGATCACTAGTTCAGGGAGGGTATATGATATGAACATTGCTAGATACACTTATATCTATATGTTGATCAAAGTCTCGTTAGCTCATCAACTATATAAAGACATGTATGTTTGGAAACTCTGTACTAAAACCACAGAAGGCAGGAAACGAATGTGCAAATATTTTACAAATATTTTTGTAAAACTGCTTTAAAAACTGCCTTGGGTGCTAAGCGGGAACGGGGGACCACCACAAGGTTACTTCACAATTTAGCAAGAAGGTAGAAACAGGAGGGGATGCTGGAGACATTGTTGACCTAGGGCAGCAGAAACCCTAGGTCCAGCTCTGCTAATTAATGTAAACTGGAGCCCTTGGGCAGAAAGAAAATCCCTCACAACAAACCTTAGGTTCCATTTAAATTGATCAAGATTATGAAAAAAAATTAACATTAAGCATACCCTACTAGGAATTCTTTTTTGTTTATTTTGGGTTTCTTTTTTTGGGAACATTTAAGATTCTTTCAAGTTCACTTGTTCAAAGATATGGAAACAAGGAATTGTAATGAAATTGCCTGTTGAAAGATTTTTTTTCTTTTGAACACTTCCTTTAGGAGCTGGAAATAACCCAAAACAAACTATAAATGTCCAGGGAAAACTGTTTTCTAATTATAAAAGCGCGTATTGATGTCTTAAGCTATTTTTCTTTTGAGCAGTACTGATTTTCCTATAAGCAAATATATTAAACGCCTCCTTTCGTGCAGTTAAAGCAGGCCTAGCAGCGTCTGGGGTTAGACTTTTCTTGCATTGTCACCCGAACCTCTCCCACAAGAACATGTTCACTACATGCAGACAGCTATTTGAATAAGCAAGTTTCAAACATCCTGTGGAAAAAAAATTACAATTGGAGGTGGAAACCGTAACTCTTTCCTTCCTATCTCTCTGATTCTATCTAAGACAAGGTCTGGTTTATATTAAAGGATTTCTGAACAAGAAACATTCTTCAAGGAAATAAAAGCGTTGTGTGGGAACGTGAAGATAAAATGTGAGGTATTTCGCCCAATGAAACTCTTACACAATCACAGCTAAATTTACAACGAAAAAGAAATCTACAAATAACCTTTATTAAAGTTAAACTTTAGAAGAAACCGCTCAGTGTTGTGTAGTTACTTCTTCCCCTTGCTTAAAAAAGAAATGCTACACTTCGGATTTGTAGAATTTACGTCAGATTTTACATTATTTTTAATTCCACCAAAAATGTTTTAACTAGTACCACATAAATACGTTTTCAAAAATTGTGTGCTGATTTCTGTTTTAAAACAATTCTATTTTTTCATACTATAATGTTTTGAGATATCTGCATACAAGGTTAGAGTGGGGATTAAAATCACTTCTGGTCCTTTAAGGCCAGGGGCTGATAAATAACCTACATGCTGCCGCCTGCTGGATACAAGTAATCTCACGCTACACTTCTGCATAATGCCAGCTAGCAGTTGCATTCTAAAGGACAGGGTCTGCCATGAGGTAATAAAAGAACATGAGAGGCGCCATCACACTTTGCACTGGTCTGCTGGGCATTTTCCCGATATGCCCAATGGCTAGTCCAGGCTTATCTGCAAACGTATATGTGCTATAGCTTGGCTAGCTTCAGCCTAATTGACAAATGCTGGTGTTAGAACTGGAAAGAGCTCCCAAAATAAAGCCAACTTTTATTCAGAGCTAAACTATATATATATATATATATTATATATACATATATACAGCACTATATACAACACTGATGGTGATTTCTTTCATTTTGGTTATTTTTTTTATCCCTCCTGTTATTGGAGTTTAAATGTTAAACTAAACGATATTAACAGATTTATTTGAACATTAAAAAATAATCTCAATATCCCTGGCGTATTGATGTTTTGCTACCCAAAAGTTTATAAATGTAGTAATTGTAAAACAAGCTCAGCAGATGGCATATTAAGGGAATATGTAGGATTACAGAAAATCACCTGTGTGCAAAAAAGTTTAAAAATAAAATGAATGAAGTTATAATTTAAAAATGAAAATAAAAAATACCCAAATGGGAATGTGTTTGAGAATACAAATACATGATGACATAAGTTAAGTAATGAGGGGTGATTTTCTAAACCACAATACGCCCCCCCCACTTGCTTGTTGATGTTCCATGCACAGGTAAGGTATGGTGCATGCTGAGAAGCACAGATCAACCACTAGCTGTGAGCAGGAAAAAGTATTGATATCCTTCAACTGCATCCCTTGCCAGTCACTAAAGGAACTAGGTTGTTGACTTCTTAATCATGGTTCTGAAAATGTTGAATGATGTTTGTTTTAACTGCGGTGCTTAATGTCAGTGATAGCAGGACAACAAGGCACCCAGCGTTAGAGCCAGCCCTTAATAATGATGGAATAGGTAGCACAGAAAATGTTTCATTTGCTAAACTATAGCAAAAAGTACAATGAAAATGGCTAATTTAAAGTAAAGGGTCATTAATGGATTGACCCTAACATTGAGGTAACATTTCCTAGAACTTCTCACATCAGTTATTTTTCTGACACTGTGAATACAGGAAAACTGAAGTGCAAACCATAGGAGGGCTAGCATTTTTGGCAATTTTCAGTAAAACCATAAGCAACTGAGCTGTCAAGTATCGAGTGTGTGATGAGTGAGTGTTAGAGAATGTGAGACAGCATGAGTGAGAGTGTGAGAGAATGTGAGAGTGAGACTATGAGAGCATGAATAATAGTAAGATCGTGAGGGAGCTTCAGAGAGTAAGTGAGAGAGCCTAGATGAATGTGTGAGAGAGCAAGAATGAGAATGTGAGAGAGCATGAGTGAGATTGTGGGACAGCATGAATAACAGTAAGCATGAGGCTGTGATTAAGAGTGAGTGAGAGTGTGACTGATGATGGGAAATGAGAGTTATGCTGTACCACCATCAATGTACGGCTCAGTATTAATTATGGGAGTTATGGCGTATCACTGTCAATGTCTGACTCAGTATATAGTGATGGAAGTTATGCTGTACCACCATCTCTGTGTGGCTCACTCTAAAATGATAGGAAAGTACACATGCACCCGGCAGTCCACGTGATGTAAAAGAAAATGTGATTCATCAGAACAGGCCATATATTTTCATCGCTCGGTGGTCCAGTTCTTATACTCAAGTGCCATATGTGCTTGTGGCAGGGGTCAGCATGGGCACCCTGACTGGTCTGCGGCTACGCAGCTCCATATGCAAGAAACGGTGATGCACTGTGTGTTCTGACACCTTTCTATCAGAACCGGCATTAACTTTTTCAGCAATTTGAGCTACAGTAGCTCATCTGTTGGAACTGACCATATGGGCCAGCCTTCGCCCCCATTTCAATGAGCCTTGGCCCTGCCCCCATTCACTGCTTTTCCTTCCTTGGAGCACTTTTCATAGGTACCGATCACTGCAGTCCGGGAACACCCCACAAGAGCTGCTGTTTTGGAGATGCTCTGACCCAGTCGTCTAACCATCACAATTTGGCCCTTGTCAAAGTCTCTCAGATGCTTATGCTTGCCCATTTTATAAACAATGTATTCCTAATTGATAACCCTAAATAAACACCCAGTGATAACAAAAAATTAAAAAGTACTTCCCAACAACAGGAAGCTGCAACCCAAGAAAAGACACTCTCCAACTGTCCAACACAGTATAGATCCACTAAAGGGTGCTTGCACAATGGGGGTAAAAAAATATAAAAAACACAATAGTGTAGATTGTTATAGTAATTGTAGAATATAAATCTGTGCCACGTGGTCATAATGTTATGTCTGATCAGTGTATACCGGTAACTCCAATATCTATGTTGTTTACTCAATTAGAACATAACAGTAAACAAAAAGTCATATGGTTTTAAAAAAAAATCTATGACCATGGAAGAGAGCAGATCAAACCACTCTGACAGTTGAGGGGTGTACAGCATTAAATAAAATCTTTTTTGCTGACCACTGTCAGCAATGAGTTTTTTTTAATACTGTACACCCCTCTGCTGTTTTTCCTGCCGCTATGCCTCATTAATCTCCTGTAAAGAGCCTACTGTTTATTCCTCTGCTGCTCCAGCGGGCCTCTTTTACATTTCCGGAGGGGGGGAATTTGGTAAATTGTCATTTCCATAAACTGGATACTCAGATCCTTTGTGGTAATCCCAGGTTTATGTTACATATAATAGAAAAATAGAGGGAGGAACCCGCAGCTCATTGGATATTAATGGCAAGGCTAATCTGGTTTGACTCCTGTATGACAGCGCTTTCTCATTACTGTTGCTCTATATGTTCCGTTAAAAGAGAACAGTAGAGAAATGTACGATTTTTTTATTATTGTTCATGGCATTGAGACAAACTGAATAAATACAATTACCCAAACAGGAAAAAGGCGATTCTGTGATTCGCTACAAAAAGCTACAAGTCTTGCTGAACATTAATAATCAATCGAAAACGAATTTCTAATTCTATGTAGACAGTGACACTATATTTTCTTATGGTATGAAACTATAACAGAGCTTACTTGAATAATGGCTAAATTAAGACTTTTTCATAAAGTATAACAAAAAAACGTCATCTATTTGATGCCTCCATTTTGCCCATATATCCATCTTCCTACCTTGCTCGTCCCTAACTGTTC
The DNA here is from genome assembly GCA_009364415.1 of Spea multiplicata. Taxonomy (NCBI): domain Eukaryota; kingdom Metazoa; phylum Chordata; class Amphibia; order Anura; family Pelobatidae; genus Spea; species Spea multiplicata. Next base: position 84,244 of record VKOC01001154.1, on the reverse strand, counting down.
TGTAATACTTGTCAAAAGGAAAATACTTGACTATACAGTGCCCCCCACTAATATTGGCACCTTTGGTAAATATGAGCCAAGATAGAGGTGAAAAAATTGTTTACTCCTCTGATCTTTTCTTCAAAATGAATAAACAAAAATACTGAACAATTGTTTGAAATCCATGAGAGCAAACACAACGCAAAAATAACCAAAAAAAAAATGTTAAATATGTGTGTGCTACAATTATTGGTACTCTTTAAGTCAATACATTGTGCTACCTCCCCTTGACAAGATAACAGCTCTGTGTCTTCTCATATAATGTCTGATGAGATTGTAGAATACATAGAAAGGAATCTGAGACCATTCCGCCATACAGAATCTCTCCGGATCCTTCAAAGTTTGAGGTCAATGCTGGTGGACGCTCGTCTTCAGCTCACCCCACAGATTTTCTATGGGGTTCGAATCAGGGGTGGTGCATTGTAGAGCCTTGATTTTATGGTCAGTAAACTATTTTTGTGTTGATTATGATGTATGGTTTGATAATTTCCCTGCTGGAAGAACCAACCAGGGCCCATTTCAAGCTTGTCCATGATGCCATGTATTCTAACAACATGTCCAGGTCCTCTGGCAGAAAAACACCCCCAAAACATTAAAGGGCCACCACCATATTTAACTGTGGCTACCGTACGGCTACCTTTCTGTGTGGGCCAAACCCACCTCTGGTGTTTATTGTCAAAAAGTTCTATTTTAGTTTCATTTGATCCTTCTTGAAGTTTCAGTAGTGTCTGGCAAACTGAGGACAGTCGAGTTTGTTTTTGATTGAGAGAAGAGTCTTTTTTTTCTTGAAACTCTTCCAAAGTTCAGTTCAAATGTCATTTCTAACTCCAGAAAGGACTGTCTTTATTAATTTGCATGCAGTAAAGTGCATTGGAGGCCATGCTATATTGGATCCAACATGCTTTGGAAATAAAATTACAATTTTGAGGACTTGACTGTTTCTTTAACTTTCATGAGTACTTCATGCCCCCCAACTGTCCCTGGGTCTCTGTCCTGCTGTCCGGCCTATCTCTTCCTCTGTCCCGCTTTGCAGGGGCAGAGAAAGGGTGAGATCCGTACTCACCTCAGGTGCAGACTAGCTGGGAGATCGCAATCTCCCTCTAGTCGGCTCAACATTAGGGAGTGCGTGGTCTGTCACTTCAGATCTCGCTTTACTGCTCCTTAATCACTACCCGCTGGCAAATGATGCAGAGTGCGGGGATATGACGTCATCCCTGCACTCTGCAGCAATAGCTGGCACGTAGTGATGAGGGAGTAGTAAAGCGAGGTCTGAAGTGACAGACCTCGCACTCCCACCACAGGATGCAGGATACAGGCAGAAGGATGAAGGATGGTGGATGGTTTAAGAGGTAAGAGATGGGGAGAAAGGGGTGTAAGGGCAGTCTATGTGTATGTATGTATGTGTTTGTAAGCTTATGTGTGTGTGTGTGTATGGGCCGGTGTGCGTAAGAACAGTATAGCTATTTGTTAGCTGGTGTGTAAGGGCAGTATATGTGTATATATGTGTGTGTAAGGGCAGTGTATATGTGTGTGTAAGGGCAGTGTATGTGTATATGTGTGGCTATGGGCAGGTGTGTGTAAGGGCAGTGTATATGTGTGTGTAAATGCAGTGTATGTATGTATATATGTGTGTTTATTGGCAGGTGTGTGTAAAGGCAGTGTGTAAGGGTCCTGGGAGGGAGGATAACATTAGCTTTTTTTTTTTATTTAAAAAAATCTCTGCTGCTGTGGACTACTTTTCCAATGATGCTCAGCCAGCATTATGGTGGACACCTGGCTGGCTGAGAATCATGGGAATTTTAGTTCACAGCTAGTATCTGCAGCTTTACTGTTGACTGCACTTCCCATGACGCTCAGCCAGCATCATGGAAGTTGTATGTCGGACTGAGCCTCATGGGAATTCAATTCAATGTGTTGGTTATTACTAATATGCATGACTGTGCTGACAAAAACGAAGCATGTTTTAAGTGGCGATGCAAGCACGACATCGTAAAGTGCAATTGCTTGTATTCGTGAGTTCCTCAAGATAAAAAAAAAAGTGTCCCTCTTTCACATTTTGAACTTTTGGGAGGTATGGTGCTTACTTTGGTTTTCTTATCCAGCTCCTAATATCCATACAGGATCAGATGCAGTTTTAAAGGTTTATTCTTTCTCAGAGATCTCAGTTTGATAGGGGGATATGTGAATTTATGATTAAATATCTCATTGTGTACCTAAGCTTAATCCATATCCTAGTTATGTGAGTTATGGTGCCTAAGTGGTTAGAAAATCATTACTGTGGAATCCCATGTACGATATTTGTAGGAACACATTAATGAAATACTGTGTTAATATCCAGTCCTTGTTTGGACAATCTGAGTCTTTGCTAAAACTCAATCCCTTGGAAAATGGATTTTAATTAGAAGAAGAATTTCCAGTTCGTATCTGTGCTTGTTTTAAAGTATTCTATTGTTAAGCTTGAGAGAACAGTCGAGGCTCCTAGTTAAAGATTCTGTGGGAATGTCTGCTAGCTTGTAAAAACACCATCCATAAATAGTGAAGAAACAGTGAGCTCACTCCTTCCATTATCCACAGAGGGAAAAAAATCTGCTTTAATTTTAACTCAGCATAAGTAGAATGCAATAGGAGTTTATGCAGCGTTTGGGAAAAAGTAGCCAGGTTATTCCCAAATTAGGCAAAATGATCCACTTGTATTTAATATTCCACAATGATCAAATATTAGTTTTTCAGAATGGTGCACAAGGGCTTTCTCAAATTATTTCCATCCACAGAAAAGCCCCTTCTTGAAGAAAAGAAAAACCAAAATAATTAATTTACGGAGGGTTGAGAAGTACTGGGACTTAACTTGAGTGAAGGAGGCACTTCTTTTAATTGAAATTGTATTTTTAAAATAAACTATTCTGGTTGTAGGAGACTGAAAACTAGCGAACTGATAATCTTCACCGTGGAAAAATGTAAAAGGGACACTCCAGCCATCATACACACTTTTAATATGCAATATACTTTAGTGGGGTTGCCTGAGCACTGTCTCTTTAATATAGATATATCTATATTAAAGATTATGTTACAAAGTGGCACCAATTCATTTTCATTGGGTGTAAATTGTGTGTGTAGTTGTAAAATTTAGTAGACAGTTTCTAGCAGAAGTTATTTCAAATGTGTATGGAGTTATCTCAGCTTTGAAAGCTAAACGCATAGACCCATCAGCTCGAGTAACCATTTCCTGTAACTGTTCAGTCTCTCGTTAATTTTGGAGAACTTGCTTCTTTTTCTCATAACAGAACTGTATTATTCACCGAGGGTGTTTTGTGCACTTTGTGCTACATAAACATTTTGATGACATTTAGGTCTTTGACTTGGCCATTCTATAACTTGATTACGATGCCGTATGGCTTGATTACTGGGACTTTTTATTTATTCAAACTCTTCTTTTCCACAAAGTGCAGAATTGCCAGCTAGACCATCAACGTTTTGAAGACCAAAACTCTAATATAGCTCAGAATTAAAAAAAAAAAACACAAAAAAAGATAAAATATATTACAATGACAGCAACCTTTTAATAAATGCCTGCAAAAGCTCTATAATATTTATAACCATGTATACTGAAGCCTTTAATCCATTGTAGTTGGTGTCAGATAAAATATTATTATAGTGGCAGATGTCTACATAAAACTTTTCACAAGGTTTGGAACTCCTTCCTTGATCTGAAAGAAGATAATAATGAGGTATATTTGCAGTGATTTAAGGTCACTCCTGTGCGGTTATGCTTTTGACAGAAGAAATCCATTCAAATACACTCTGCAGAGAAGTAGGTTGAAAAACGGTTTGGTATTTTTGAGCCAGTAACGTAATATTTTCTACATTAAGGCCATTAATAAATAGCTTGTACCCAGGCTTCACTAAAGGGAGATATTTTCCTTGTCTCTGGGAACTGGTAACATTGTAATGGCGCATTCTATTGAATTACAGCTGATCATGTGACAGACGACTGCCCGCACCACGCAACTTTTTTTCCATGTCCACACAGTGTAAAATAAAACAAGAAATTGCATATTCCTCTACACTGCTTCACGATCTCACACCCTGCTCTTATTAACTTGCTAATCTAAGGCCTGGTGGCTGCACACGTGCAAACCATGCTTCACTGTAAATAGGCGCTGCACATGTGAAGTCAATCTACATATGTGTATAATGTACAATAGCATAGTATTACATTTACCACACAACATAGAGGTGGAACAGTGAGCTAGTTCAGTGCCTCTAAACTTTGCACTTCAAGACACTGTCGCCTAGGGGCTGTAGCCCTTTTACCAGCGGGTTACAGGCCCATGCGCATACCAGCCCTTGTAACATGGTGTTAAAGGAAAGACAAAAAGTTAAGGAAGTGAAGAAGGAAGGAAGAGGCTAAACAGCCAATCAGAGCACACTCTGTGGCCTAAACCCCCACCCTTCCTGCCTGGGTGCAGATTGATATGGAAAAAAGTGCAAGGGGACCAGTCTCTGCACTGGATTAATCAGGTAATATACTTACCTGCTATAGAGCCAGCTCCTACCTGGTAGTATCCGACAGCCCCACACATTAATCAGCTCACACGTAGCACAGGTTTTAACAGAAGGGGATCTACTTTTACTCCTTCACACAGGATGGGTGCTGAGGGCCACTCTGGGGCTCTGGAGCAATTCCTTCATGTGTTTCTTGGTTAATCAGGTCCGGCATGACACCACACGCTGACACACACTTATACTACCATATGTACTACTATCACATACATTCACACACTCTAACACCATATACTTATACATACACACATTACCCTCTTATACCTCCTCCTTATCTCCCTCTCTCTCACCTCTCGTCTTTATCTCCTCTTACTCTCAGCCATCATTCTCTTGCCCTCTCCCCTTTTGCAATCCACAGTGCAGTCACGTTTTCTCCCTTCTTTTTCCTTTGCTCTCTCTTCCCTGCAGCTTGCTCTCACTTGCAAGCCGTTACTACTACCAAGTGGTCATATAATGCCCTGGGCGCCTGTTCCCGGTGCACTTTGCGCCCATGTTAGAGCACCCCTGCACATCACTAGGTCTGTTTATTACACAAACTTTTTCAGCATTTTACCCATGACTGGGTAATTGTTACTTTTTTCAACAACAAAAAAAACCTCAACCCCAAAAAGCAGGTTGTACAAGTGTCCCTTTGTGCATAGAAAATATGCTTAAAATTTGATATATATATATATATATCACCATTACAAGCCTGATGGTTAAAATGACTAGATAGATATGCAGTGTTATTACCTGTCAAACTAAAGACATCCTCGGCATCTCAATGTTGTTGCAACTGCTAGTTTAGTAAACAAAATAAACGCAAAACAAAAACAGATGCATTCACTTTCCTTTTATTAGTGATTTTTTTTTTTTACAATATATTTCTCTTAATATGCACATTATGCAGAGATAATATCTATACCTTTTTACAAGTGAAATTTATATGCTATTTCTTCTTTACAACAAATAAGAAAAAATAATTAACCCAATAACAAAACACAAATTAAAACCTTTTTTTGTTTTAAAACATGTAAAGAAAATCTCAGAAAACGATGTTAAGTACAGTGTGTTTAGATAATAAAGTGTACATATTAGGCACATTTTGTTAGCATACCATTAAGCCAGTAATGTTTTATTAAATGGTAGTTACCACATTAGAGCACATGATGTTGCTATGCATCATTGAACAGTCATGTTTTGCATCTTGCTGGGCACCACAGTGTAAATGACTCTGAATATCATTGGAGATACTAGTTTATGGGCTAGTCAAGGCATTCATCGCATTGCATTCAAGTGCAAGAAGAGAGCTAATTATTCATCCTTGAAATTTGCTATAGAACTTACATATTTCTGCATATGAAAAAGACAGCAGGCTATTCATGTGAAATCTGTAAATCAATTGTTTTCAATGTAGAAAAAGGAAAATAGGAATTGTGTTTACATTATGCATTCCACTCGTGCAATAAGGAGATATCAGATAAGTGTGATTTGGGTTCATCATGGGGAGAAAAATAAAATGACCGCTTATAATGAAATCGGCACATCATCGAAATCTTAAACCGACCTGTCTGCAAAGTGTTAAGTCTCTTGCTAGAAATCGGTTAAACAAAAAAACAAATTAGAAGAAATCCTTATGTATTAGACTCCTCCATATTCAGAGTGCGTTAAGCTTACCCGGGTCAGTGTGGTTTTCAGAGCACTTACAAGGAAGTGTGTTTATTAGCGAAATAAACTGTAGCAGACAAAAGTACTTGTATAATTAAAACATTGTTTAAAGTTCACATCATAATACGCAACTCTGTTTGTTTGCCAGGAAATCCATGCGTTGTGCCTGCGCTACAAACACAAAGAAAGAAAAACGTATTGTGGTTCATGGTAAAAGGTTGCTCACAGAGATCAAGGTCTCTCAGGACTAGCTGTCTTAACAAGCAAAAAAAATCTAGTCCATCTGAATGGGATTTATAATCCAAGCTAAAGAAATACCGGGTTGTATTTACCAAGGCGTAACTGGAGCAAGTCTGAGGCACGGCACTTCTAGATCAATAAGCAGCAATACTCCAAGGGTTGCTATGGCCGCTGCCCTGTCTTGGTCTGGATAACTATGGCCCGATGAGATTTAGACAGGATCAATATGCAATATTATAAAAGTTTGAATGTAAACATTTTGTACATCTATTTGGATTTGAAAAAATAGGCTACCAACATTTTAAGACTGTGTAATGAAAATAAAAGCAATACCCATACCGACGATTCAAGCATTCCTCCACGGGGAGCTAGCCAGATTATGTGCACTGTGTAAAGTAATGGAACTGCGGTCAGCCATGTCTGCATCAAGACACTGCTTATCCGCACCCGTTCATAAACAGAGACAAACTCAAACGCCAAGGAGTCAGAAGTTGAGCAACGAACAGGAATGTTCCACTGGTGTACCCGGTGATCACTTTCCGCATTCAGCACCAGAATTGCTCGTTATCGATAACCCCATTTTGTGGTGAATCAACCAATCCAAAAGCAGTATGCAGGGAGTTGGTCGTGAGAAAAGCTGCGACAAAACTTGTCAAGTTACCAATCAATGCCAAAGGCAATATATAAGCATACTGGGGCGCTACTGATTGACACACTATTTTAGGGGATTTAAAATTAGACCTTAACAAAACAAACAAAAAAGGATTTAAAAGTTACTTCTGAAGGACTTTCAATGCACAGAACAAAATATTTTCCCAGTTTTCCTACATTTGTAAGGCTTGCTAATCTCCTTCAGACCTGTATTCTAAATCAAAATAGAAGATACCCAACCAACGCTTCAATTGCTTGCGGCCAAACAAGGCCACTGCTCCATAATAAAGTCAAGCCGATCACTTCTCTGGTCTTTAAAGCTCACTAGTGCACGTGTGTTAAGCAGCAGGTGGAGTTTGGGACGCGGTTCCGATGCGATGTGCTTTCACAGGGCTAATTTACAGCGAGGTGATAATCCATACAGCATGCTGCATCAGCTCGAATGTGAACTCGATTCCAGACTACATGACACTTATTCACCATAAAATCACACGGTCCAGACGCTTGTTGATTTGTTTGGATAGTTCATGGCAAAGCTTATAGCAGCAATGTTTTTCAGTGCCTAAAAACATAAAAAATTATTATTAACACTTGCTTACTGGTGGAAAAGCCAGACAAATCAATCAAGTATATAATGTATATAACTGAGGACATCCAACCGTACAAATATTAAAAGTAGACCCACGAGCAGTAATATTAAGAGCAGCAGCAACATACGGCATTTCACAAGAGACGTACCTGTGTCGTATAATTACACAGCTGCTCTTCTGTCCTTAAAGCCAAGAGATAATCCTGCAAACAGCCCGACTCCTGCAAACAAAAAAGTGAGAGTCCTGTGTTTTCACTGTGTGGGGGGAAATGACTTTATTGCTTTTTTTTTTATTAATTCATATTTAAAATATTCTAATCACTTTAAGTCCATGTTTAGTATGAGGCTATCACACTTACATCTGCTCTGTTCTCTGCAATGAAAAAGAGCTCAGTGAGCGCCCGATGCAGGGGAAGGAGGACTCCATTACTGCCAGTGTCTTGACAGGTAGTCTCCTCTAAACGGGTAAATATCGGCCACAGCGGCTTTAACAGTTTCAGATCAAAGACCCTACAAGAACATAGATATAGGAATACAATCAAATATACGAACGTCGGGATTCACCAAATCAATACCTTTCACACCCAATAGCCATTTGGAACAGGGACTTCAAAATGTCATGAACCATGTTAAAACTGCAAGAAACTGTTCCAGATATACAGAAGCCAAACACAGCTCCTTCATCCTTCAAATGCGATGGTAATGCAACTTGCAACCACAATTTATCCAAAAATTAACATGGGTGAGGATTACATTATTTTCTGGTGGCAATCATGGCGCGCTGTTTATAATAAGTGAATTGTAGCATAGCATACGGGTAGTCAACCTTTGAGGGGTAGCTACACTATAACCCACATAGATGAAAGAAAGAAAAAAAAAATGTATAAATATGGTAATCACATAAAAAAAACTTCACAAAAATAAAAGTATCTATTGGGAGGATGGCGCTGTCCCATGTTAACAAAGATAACTGTGGGTAATTTGCTGCCTGTGTTAGCAACGTCTGAACAGGCCGCTGGAATATATATATATATATGTATCTATATATATATCCTACCTCACAGGATTAATCTGCAATATCTTTAACAACAGATGGATCGCCTTCAGCCGCTGGTGACCAGTCTGACGACACGCTACACCAACTTGCCAATCCCAAATGCTGGACAGAGGAAGGTGAGGGATGACTCTTTGATCAGACAGCATCTGCTTTATAATTTCAAATCCTACAATGTAAGATATATTGATAGTTAACAATACACCCATTCTTACACAGAGGTGCTAGTGATTTTATTATTAAAACTAATTAAAAGCTATTGAGCTTGTACACATCTCCATCTAAAAATGATTTCGGTATGCAATGTAAAAACAAACCTTTGCCACTTTTATCAGGAAACATATATTTATTTTTGTATTTAATAAACATGTTCAAACTCAATAATGATGATTACTACATAACAGGATGCAGATTACGCTCTCCACCGAATGTATCGGTTTGTCTTAGTGTGTCAATTCTCATCTTGTCATACCTCTTGAATATATGTATTGTATTAAGCTCTGCATAACCTGTTGGCGCTATATAAATAAAAGATCATAATAATAATAATAAATAATTACTAAAGCTTGTGAAAGAAATGGAACCGTTAAGTATATCCCTTGTAGTGGTTAATAGTACGATGCAGTAGAGATGACCCTTCCCTTTTTTTGTTGAGTGCAATGTACCCTCATATGATCAACTCCTTCTTTGTGTTTACGTGTTCACTTAACCAAACAATTCCTTTATGTCGCTAAACGTAGGATGCCTCATTACCCACATACAAAAAAGGCTTTTGTAAAATTGAGGAGCTTAGAGTAACAGAAGAGGAGATATGGTCTGTGCCACTTGTTATAGTTGGCTCCTATTCACCTCCTTGCCAGCAATTAGGATGCTCCTCAGGTGATTCCCTTACCCCAAAAAACACTTTTTGGTCCTTGTAGGAATTTACAAGTGTGTGTGCATGTATGGACAGCTACACAGCTCGAAATCTGTTTGCATCATACATTTGGAAGCCAATCCAGACATAGTGACTGACCATGGAGACAGGGACAGTTCGACAGTTGATCCCCGGGGATTGTATATCAGCACCTTAACAATACACTACAGATGATGCTGGCCCCTAATATAGTTCCCCTTTTAATACAGTCCTGTAGTTACACTGCCTTAATTCTGCCTTTAAATGTCTATACTTATTATCGTTAATTTGAAATGTACAAAATCTAAGGTGTACAAAAAATGGAGTAATATCGAATACAACAAAAGTACAAGATCAATGGCAAAACACAAGATGATCCCAGTGCCTTTATTTGAAACAAAATAGATACAGTTTCTGCGGCAAATAGCCAGGTACTTGCCCTAAAAGCTCTGTGGCTTTTGGCATTGGTTTTCCGTCTCTGCACCTTGACATAATCCCTAATCTACAGCAGCAACAACTTCTAAATGGGGGGGGGAAAGCCATGTACAAGGAAAATCACATGGTCTAGTTAGGATAACGTAAGAAAAGGCGGTGAAAAGTCAAGAAAATGTGTATTTATTTAAAGCAGATATATAAGCAGTATATTTATCGGTGGTGAAAAGAAGGGTAACCACGCGTGAAATCGATTGCACCAACCTGTCTGAAAACGCCCTCGGTGTCCAGCAGCCACGGTAAATTTGTAGCCCCATTCAGTACAACTCATGTCAGATGTAAACCGATAGAACAAGGTGTCCCCTACACAGAAAAGGAGCATTAGTCAAATGCATGCAATACAAGGATTTTATTATTCTACAGGACAAAGAAAGCATCACAGAAATACTGGAAATGAATGTCATGAAATGAATGATTACTGCAAAGCTTGTGTGTGAAGAAAACAAAATGAGAATTAAAATGGAACGTGTCATATTCCATGCCTTGCCTGGCCAAACAAATTGAGAATTTCGTACATTTCTACTTATTCGAGTTCAGTACAAGCTATTTTAATTTGTGTTGCGCTCAGAAATACTCCTTTCTTTCTTATGTTATATGTTGAAGGAGCCAGGAGCCTTCATGCAGCCCAAACTAGACTCCAGCTGTGAAACTCAAAATTCACTGTACGTGAACATCATAACGCTTTTACTCCTGTGATAGCGTTTAGTACATCGCAACCAAGCTGCTGAGCACATTCTGCACTCTATTATGGTAAAACAAAACCCACAACAATGATTAACCTACCTGGAAGCTCAAAGTCTATCCACTTTTTGGGTGGCCCGCTAAATCTGTGCAGGTCTTGTTTCAGGTCAGAAGAGCTAGAGATGACCAGCTCATCACAGCCCTCTTCTGTGTTACATTGTGGGTCAAACTTGACCGAGAGGTAAATTGCTCCAGGTATGTGAACCTTATCCTGTACACAAAGAAATGTGATATCTTAATAACATGATTTGGAAAATAAATATTATATACACACACACGGTATATATATTATATGTGTTCTAGGGCTAGGACGCCAAACTAGCCCATTATGTGTTTAAATTGCATATCTGCACAGATGACATTCTAATTACTACTTATTTGCTTTCCTAAACATTGGTTATCTAGTCTCACGTCGCTTGGTGAAGAAGACTTTAGAAGGATTTACCATTTGCACTTAAAAAGAACATTCAGTGAGATTCTATCCAATGTTAAATATTACTGAATATTACTTCAAACCCAAGCTTCTATACATTTTATAGTTATTTGTGTGTAAAAGCAGATAGTATGAGCTGCAGAAAAACAGAATACTGACAAACAAACCCGACAGTTTCTTGTGGACACTCCACAAGCACGCTCGTTGTGTAGAACATGCTATTTTAGAGCCTACATACCTACATAGAACCTGGTAAGATTGTATTGTTGCATACAATGTTAGGTTGTAGACACCGTACCTCAAAGCTGGTATTGTTGTTATACGGATGTTTGGACTCCCGGACCTGGACGGCTGTCCCAGGCTCCTCCATGAACTGACAGGCGGTGAGTGCTACCGTCCCTAGCATACTGCTGCTACAGCCTCCAAGCACTTTCTGTAAGATCTAAACAACCACAAGAACCATGAGCATTCACAAAAAATACTATATCAAAAGCAGCCTCTTCAAAATCATGCCGGGTGACTGAGTGCTATTGTACGACTGATGGTAGCATGAGAATTAAACTTGCAAAGCACGTTAGAATGTATCATAGGATTGAAATATACTTGAAGCTCTACTTCTACAGCCTTCACATTTGTTCTCTAAGAGTCATGACATGTGGATACACGAGATACCGCTAATCCCTCTCCATGGACATATACGGTATAAGTTTATTAGAGAGAAAAACCTGACTGTAGAAAAGCCAATACAATTCTGCACACTTTACCACCTGCTGTACAAATTTAAAACGTATTAAGTGCTTTAACTTGTATTATTATCAAGACAGCATCATCCCTATCCCATATGTGTTTAAAGGAGACGTTCCATGGAACATGTAAACTTTACGCTAATTGTTCCAATACACTTTCTTAATCTGCAGACCTAGAGGTTGCTATTGTAGGCAGTCTTGATAATTTGGGTAACTTTCCTTTATGACTCTTGGAATTGATAATGTACAAATTGTACAAACAGAATGGAGTTCTGTTTGTACAATTAAGTTATTTCCTCCATAGACTTTTATGAATTATTCTATTGTTTGCCCCAAGGCAATGAGATAAGGAGTCAGGGTGTTTCTCTAGTAGATCCGAAGATAACAGAGCTATAGCGCTAATATGCCGCCATCTGAAAACATTATGGAAAAAAACTAGAAATATTTTAAAAATAAAACAGCACAATATTTTTAAACTCCTATTTTTAACCAGACACTGGTCAGTTGCGTCTATAAACCCCTACAGCTGGAAGGCTGTTCCACGTACATAATCCTCGATTCATATAAAGGGGATTTAACCACACGGTTATTACTACCTTTTCCCACAGCTGCTTCTCCTCCAGATGCATTAACATATTCAATATATATGTAATATGGGCTGCTCCACTCAGTTCCAAGATATCTTCATTTAGCGGGACTCCATCTGGCCAGTCAGCCAGTAGGGATGCCAGTACATGGCGGGCATAAACCACAGCCGTTGCCTCGTTGACATGATAAAGGTAATCGCGCACGGCTATTTTGCTGCGTGAATCGAGCTCTTTGCGGAGCAGGAGAGAGCTCTTGGTGCGCCGTTGTCTGGCGTAGCTGAGTTGAAGGTCGCTCTCACTGGTTATAATTAGTTTTTGGCTGACTGGGTTTGTCTCCTCTGTTGCCTTTTCACATTGTGTTGGTTTTATCTGCAAAATGGAAGGTTACACATTCAAGAGAACCATTTTCACGTTAAAAACGTGTAGGAGCACTAAAACCATAGGCATGGGAAGCAATGGTTTCAATACATTCGTTCTTTGTACACACGAAAAGTTTCACTCTCATGCAGTACAATGATTTTATACATCAGTAAACAGACCAAATATACAATTTTCACCTGTACGCAGTGGCGTATTCAGACATACATTGATTAGAACTAGCCCAGGGCGGAAGGTCCTACTGGAAGATCAGGTGTCCTGGTTTGCTTCTGATCCATAGGAGGTTGGGGAAATCAAAGATCTCAATTTGCACTACGGAGGTCTGTGCCCATCTCAGTAGTGCTCTCCACCCATGCCACATATGCTTTAGAGGACCTCATGTTTTATTGCTCTGAACAGAGGACATATGGCTTGAGTTAGGACCTAAGGGGAGCGGGGCTCAACCTGGGTAAAGATCCACTTAAAACACACCCTTGTCTCACTCCAACAAGATTATGGAAACCTAGACTGTTGGAGGAACCCAAGTGATTCACAAAGGTCAATTTTTCTACGTTTCTCCAAAACATCAAGGCTTATTAAGTCTTTAGACTCCAAACACCATTTTATAAGCAATTTGGCTATGTGTTTGTTTGACCATAATATCCCGAGGAATAAAAAAAGACACATAACCAAACATAAATAATAAATGAATCACACATACCATGCAGAGTGGAATAATCATATCCGTGTCTGTCACACTCAAATTCGGCTCATCAGACCTTGAAAGTTTGCATGGTTGCCATTTTTGTGCCATCTTCTTTACCTTCTCATCCATCAAACCAGTGTTTTCATCAAACCTTCAGGAAGACAGGGATGCAAGTGCAAGATCTCTGTTAATTACTACATAGTAAGCTAAAACAGCAAATGTTTTGTTTGTTTATTTTAGGGTCAAATGATACACAATGGCATTTTTGGGAACTACTAAACGTGTGCATTTGGATTCGCACAGATTTTTACTTGGCAAATGTCCAAAAACGAGGAGGGACCCCAACGAAACAAATGAAAACGAAGCAGAGAGCTCCGGAGTTAGTTTGTATCGTGTTGTTTTTTTCACTTCCTCACAAGTCTCACCCACACTCTCTCTCTCAATGTCTCTCTGTCATCCGCGCCGCTGTCTCCTTTTCTTCTCTTGTTTTTCTGTCTTCTTTCTTCAGCCACTTCTCCCCGATATAAGGCAAGAATAATGCAGACGGATTCGCGGATTGGTCTACATTATTCTGGCCCTTTAGAGTACTTTTTCAAAAGGTGGAGCCACAGTGCACACCACAGATCCTCAAATCAGAGGAAAGGGTGTGCGCAGAGTCTCCACCCTTTTGTGGAAGTGCTCCGGGAGACCAAGGAGAAGCGGGCGAAGAAAGAAGAACAAGAAGCTGCAAGAGAAGTAGCAGAGCTGCAGAAAAGAAGACAGGGACACTGAAACAGACGACGGAGAAGGTAGGGAGACATTGAGAAATACCATGAGAGAGTGATTTTATTATCCAAATGGAAAGAGCCTTCCTAACTTTGTCTGAACCAAAAGGGCAGGAAAACAAATGGACTAAAGACAAAACAAAAAAGTTGTCCAAAATGTTTTGCACTGTTAACTAGATAGTTGCAAGTGCATGATCGCCAAGTCCATTTTTAATATTACCTTTTGTGGACCTCCTGAAGGAAGGAATCTGCATTTTTCATCCCCATTTCATATATTGCCCGCAGAATGTGTAAAGGTACATTGAGTCCTTCATGAATTACCTAAAACAAAAATGATACAGACGTATATCCACTGCTAATATTAAAATTTGAATTGCTTAACATGTAGAAGAGGCCTCAAATGCTGAAGGCTGCAAACAGGCAGAGTGTTCAGAAAAAAAAAGTCCAGCTGTTAAATCCATTAGCAATAAACAGCCTGGTAACCGACTATGTTAACGTCTTAACACATCATATGATGATTTTCAGGAGATATGTATCCTAGTATGCACGTACCCGCTCATCTCACAATCCCGATTAACACCTTTTAAATGTATGTTTTATAACTGGTGAAAAAGCTTCATTCCAACAAATCTTAAAAGCAGCCATCTGATGTGGTAAATAGTTACGTAACATATTAAGATGTTCATTTTTGGCGACAGTGCCATTTTAAGAAAAGAACACATTCTTATTGATTCAAGCAAAAAAAAAAATTACCTGAAAACACATTTTAGTAGCTTCGTCGAGACCATCTAATGGACTTGGTCTCACCTCACCCTGATCCAAACTGGGTTCTCCAGACACGTCTTCATCTTTGCAGAGGTCTTGTTTTTCAGGTTTTTCGGACACCTGATCCTTCCTTTCAGATACACTCACGTCCTTCTTTGAAGAGTACAGCATGATAGATAAGATCTGATAGTCCAGGAAACATAGTGTTACATTCAGGTAATCACTTGCATAATACAAACAGTAAATTGGAACTTCAAAAGAAATGTAACAGAAGCTTTAGAAACACAGGAGTCTTCTAACCAGTAAATTTTTTTCCTTTAGCCCTTGAATACAGTATGATGTGCAAGATCCTAGGCTTTTAACAACTTCATTACGATACACCAAGTACTATGTCACAAAATTCTGACTGTTAATGCAGTACTACGGCGTGGTCCTTTAAGCAAGCATCGGCAGGACTAAATCCATACCTGTCCACAGAAGATTGGTGTCCCCAAAATGTATGGCCCCGAGCTAATTGATTATGACCGGGATATTCCCTAACTGACGAAGTCTGCAGTGACATGAAATCGGGTCTCTTAGCAGGTGTGATCAGGAGAGCGGGGCTGAGCAGCTCTGCTTCCTGATCACATTGTAATCAAAGACAGGGAGAAATAGCAGGCACTGTGACGGCATGCAGGAGTATGGAGAAAAAGCGAGAAGAATGGAGTAATTTTAGCCGCTAAAAAATACAAAATCCAGACTCCATATGGGACCTCTAGTCATGGTACACTCCTCTCTAGAAGAGATTTATAATAAAAATTAAAAAAATCATCACCCATGCCACTCACCTATATCTATAAAATACATTGCCCCTCACGACAAAAATAATTTAAAAAAAAAAAAAAAAGGTATATTCCAATTTTGGTCCTGCAGCTTTCCCAAAACTTATGTATGTTGGGCATCGCTGTACTCTGAGAATGTTGCTAAAGACAAAACTGCAATTGCACATATCCTGGGCAACAAATTCAAAGCAACATTGCAAAGTGTGATTTATTTTTTACAGCTAGGTTTGAATAAAATTGGTGGGGAAATAGATGCATGAAATATGTCAAAATGACCATAGAGCAATACCCTTGTTTGTCCACTTTCCAGAAACATATCATTTTATGGAGTTGTTTTCGAATCTGAGTCTTATTGGAGTTGGAGACTCAGAATACCAAATTTCAAAAAACATTCCAATTTGTGTAATTTATTTTTTTAGATTTTTTTCCCCAAACACAATAAACCCCTACTGAGATAAACAAATATTTAATTTGTGTGGGTACACTAAGTGAGGAAGAGGAAAATTAGGGTTGACCAAGGAGACAATGAAAATGCTGTAAAACACCTTTGTCATGGAGGTGTTAAAGGCTGTATGTACAACAGTATAATTATAACTGAAAGTTATACATATAGGTTTTCCATTCGGCTTCTTGGAAGTTAGTATTTGCATTGTACTCACTACAGTTTGTAACATGCATTGTTATCATGTTTTCATGTAACAGTTAATTCCACTGAATGTACACACACATATAATATAAATAGTTTTATTTAAAAAATCAGACGACGGGGTAATTGTACCAAGAGGCAAAAAGCTCAATATCATTGGAGACTCCACAGAGTATCTTATTAACACTTATTATGTTCTCCGCTTGCTTAAGTCACTCTCTGCAGAGAAAAGGTCCAAATGTCTTACCTCCAAATCACGAAGGAGCCATGTTTTACTGAAACCGGTCCCTTTACTGCATTTCTTCACCAACAATTTCAGTAAACCGGACTGAATGAAGGCATTTTGGAGCTCTGCAAAATCATGACTCTGCCAAAAACAAAATCTTAAGTCATTACAGAATTGCCATTTACAAAGTAATTTGTAATTTTAATGAAAATTTCATGAATTAAATAAAGTTACTTAACCATCTTACTTAACCACTTGATCAGTGTCTGTTGTATTCATTAGGTGGATTTAATATATGCTACTAAGAAAACCAACATTCTTCATATCCAGTCACGCTATATGACTAAAGGTATGTGCACACCTGACCATCACACCTATAGGAGCTTGCCGGAGATCCCATTCCAAAACCATGAGCATTAATATGGAGTCCCCGTCTCCATTTGCAGCTACAATACACTCCTTTCTACTGAAAGGGCTTTCCACAAGATTTTGGAGTGTGCCTATGGTATTTTTTGCCCAATCAACCAAAGGAGCATTTGTGAGGTCAGGCAGTGATAGTTGAACAAGAAGGCCTGGTTTGCAAATCAGCGTTCAAATTCATACCAAAGGTGTTTAATAGGGGTGAGGTCAGGGCTCTGTTCAGCACACTCTTGCTTCTCCACCCTAACTCATCCAACCAAGTCTTTATGGGCCTTGCCTTGTGCTTGCGCTGTGCTTTATACCAATACAGCGGACATTTGACATTGTGCATAGTGATGTTTATGGGCAGCTGTTCAACCATGGAAACCCATTTCATGACACACCTAAACTCAATAAGTAGGAGGGGTGTCCACATACTTTATTTACGTTTCTAAAATACTCCAGCTCTAAAGCACACCATCCCCTCTGCAGTCCAAGTTTTGTGGCAGCTGCTTGAGGCCATCTACTTACGGGAGTAAGCACCCACTGAATTGTATATATATATTTTATTTAAATACTGGGAAACTAATATTTCTTGAGGTCTTGTGCATGGATATGATGTGGTATGTGTAAAACATGTATACATATAAAATAATGTAGACCTTTACCTTAAGTGTTTTGTATAATCCCTTAAGAGCGAGTGACAGAACCCAAGTAGCCTCCACAGCTTCTGGGCTGCCATTGTCCAAATCTGATTGCAAAAGGTAACTTGAGATGAATGAAAAGTGCTCGAGATACTTCTTCAGCTGATCCTGCAGGCCTTGGCTCTCAGTATCCTTGTGATGCGTCAACTGGTAATCTTTTACTAAGGAAGAAATTCAGTTGCAAATGATACAATATGTATACCACATCGAAAAAAGGTATTGTTCACCTGGAATTTTATTACAAAGAATGGTGCTTTCCAACAACCTTGTTTCTCTTTGATAATATTGTACATGAAATCGTGGCTAACACTGAAAATCTTATTTTTTGTTCATCCTACACATACATAGCTACCTGTTTTTCGCTTTCTCGTTTTTATGTCCACAACAACAGCTCTGTTCTTCTCGGTAAAGTGCTTCAGTATGATGACATCATGGGGCTCTTTGGCATTGTCCATATATACAGACTGTGTTCCCATACATAGTACCTGCGCCGAGAAAGAACACAAAACACATTTACACAAAATTAGGAAACAACTAATACAAAGGAAACCAGTGATATATATATATACATACATACATATTTACATACACTGCACCATTTGAACACATCAAAGATGGAAAAAAAACCCCCCACAACAACCAGGAAAATAAGCTATGGCGCTAAATAGAAAGGGGTATAAAGAATTCCAAGTCCTTGTGACTGATTCTCAGGAATATAAATGCATATTTCTTTTCAGAAAACAAGTGACATTTTATTAAACACAGATATTTTGTTAACCTTTTAGCATGGTGTATCCAGCATGCATTTTTTATGGGACAAGTACATTGCGTTGTGGCAGTTTCTCAGCCGTAACACCGCCAACAGGATTGCAGAACCGAGCAAGGTTACATTTCACATGCTAATTAAAACCAGTTATGGACAGAAGACAAGAAACCCAACAAATGAATAAAATACTTTACCTCCGGGAAACCAACAAGCACCAGTAATGTAAAGATGTTGGTGTTTTTTAGCTGGTGCGGCAGTTCTTTCATGCAGTGGTCCGTATAGGATGCAATCACGTTGTGCCATTTTGAAGAACCGTTTAACTCACGTAGAATATCTGACATTGTGCAGGCCCAGTCCAGGCCGACTTTGCTGCAAGGGAAATCAAACTCATTATAAACGGTAGGTAGTAGTAAATTAACAGAAATAAGTTAGTTCAAATTTGTCAATGTTGTTGATATAATAGAACTACAGTTACATATTAGTTACAATACTGCTGAGACATCTTGATATTTGCCGTTGCATGTACCATGGCTAGCGTTGAACACTCCACTTTAAAATCCGCTAGGCTACGGTGTTCACCATCGAATCGTTCTCATCTTGGATTGTTTAGCCCATGGGTTACCAATGCCACATCCAGTATGTGACTGGATTGGATTTTAAGGATATCATTATTGCACAGCTCAAGTCAATTAGCTCTCTTGTTTTTGGTGACTAATCAAAGCATATATCTATTGTGAGATGGACTGAAACGTCGTCACACACTTTCAAAAGTCAAATGCAGGTAAGCGGCTAACCTGTCAAGACACGCAGCCCCCAAGCTGAACAGCAGCTGAGTAGTAATCCAGCCTTCTGGCAAACTCTTGAGCTCTTCACCTTCAGCAGGACTGCTCTGCTTTGACGGCAGGACCTTACTAACCGCGTCATCTACCTCGGCAGGAGGTAGTCTCAGAATTAACTGGCCCAGAAGACCAAGGGTTAAATGGTATGATTCATTTAAGTGCCCAGCATTGGAAAGGACAACCTGGAACATCAACGGCAACACTTGCTGAAGGTTCACTATAGGAACAACTGTGTCCTAAAGGGGGAAAAAAAAGTTATGTTCTGTTTGTTGTCGGAATTTCAGTGACGCTTCATCCAGAAATAAAAGATAATAATAATAACAACAACAACAGTATTTTGTTAGGGCCTTGGGTCATTTTTTGTTAGATTCCCAAGCGCGGTGTTGCAAAAAGCAGACTCATGCTGCATTAGTTAAATATAGAGAACTGCTCCATTTTATTGAATATGTTTTATACACATCTGCCCACACACAGATATGCAACACGCACATTTTATAGATACGTATTGATTTGCTTTCCAAAACTATAGGGTCAGAGACTTGGATGTAACATAAGAAAGTTTTACATCACAGAGGGGTGGCAGACAAGAGGCAAAGCCTTCCACCAGTAGTGGACTTTTAGACATGCATGGTACAGGCACAAGGCTATCCCGAATATAAGACCGAGGACCAAACACGTTTTGAGGTTTTTATAGCACAGGAAAATTAGCAGACTAGATGGGGGTGAAAGGTTCTTATCTGTTGTCAAATTCCATGTTTTTATGATTAAAACACAAAAATACTGCTTTACTGCATGCATGAACCTGCCATCTATACTATGAAGTATCAATCAGTTGTAGAATTGTAATAGGTAATGTTTTGCACCCAAATGATAACAACCAAATAGTCATTACTTACTGATTTCATAGGAGGCAGCATGGCAGCTATGAGTCCCAAAATCCTCTCCTGGGAGCACTCAGCAAAGACTTGATCTGGGCTTGGAGTTATGACCTTGTCAACTATGTATGTATTAGACATTTGTCCTGCAACTACAGGATGGAAAACAGAGCAATTTATTATACTGCAAGAACAGCAACAGTAAAAGCTTGGCCAGCCATAGGAGAAAAAAAAACAAGTTACTAGTCAATCCAACTTATACTCATGATACTCACAATCCAATCAAGACATTCTAATCCATTAACATGGTGCTGTTGATATTGTTCTCAAACATTATTACATTACCGATATTTTGATCGATTCATTATCCCCTCAATTAAAACATAACTAAATAAAGGGTTGCAAATGAATTAAAGTGTAATGTTCGCAGTTCTGTCTTACACAAATACGTGTCCGGAAAGTCAGGTTCTCCCTCGGAGCATAGGTCTTTGGTTTGAGGGTCTTTAACCATGCTGTGCTCTGCAGTTAGCGCAGTTCTTTGTTCAGAAAGAGCATCTTTACTCTGGGGATCAGAAAAACAGGAAACTGGCAGATATAAGACATGCTGTTGGTCTGTGTATATGCTACCAACATGGAGTGGAGCGAGTCAAGTGGAGCGAGTATGGAATGACAGAATTAACTCCACTCACTAAAATACATAACATTTTTATAAAGAATTCAAACCTTAATGAAATTAGTTCAAATGGCTCTGCAAAAAAGAGTACGCTTGAAAAGTCAACATCCGCTGATCTTAATGGTGGTATCACTTACTATGTGTGAAAGGGCAGGCTTCTGTGGGATGTCCCCAGGCTGTGGGACCTTATGAGGGAGTAAATCCTTCTCACTCTCCGCAATGCTGTCACTGAAAGAGCTGACAGAAGATGCCTCGTTTTCTAAGCTGGAGTCACCATTTGTCCATACGGAGAGTAAGGAAGAAGTCCTAAGGTCTACGGAAAAACAATACCTTGTGGAAATCAGCGGATAACAAAAGAGAACTCGTTTTCCTTTCTCTTTTTCATCCGTCTAATGCATTCAGTTTGAAATTTTTTGGGGGGGGTTTGTCTCCACTTTGCATTACTGACATACAAATATGTTAAATAACCTTGGAATTTTATACTAAATGTCAATTGCATATATATATAAGATCAAACTGTATCAGAACATGACTTAAAGCTGTAGAAAAACACACTCACCTTTTCCTTTCTGAGCTTTCATCAAACAGCTGGCAATGAGATCTGTGCAACTAGCTTGCAAAACACGAGCACTAGATACCACACTGGGATCCAGCTTCTCACCATCCGTGTCACCTTCACTGGCGATGTCCGAAGAATACAGAGCCACAGCAGTGAAGAGCAACCAGGAATAGTTGTGGATATAAGGTTGGATTAGCCGCTGACGGTCACTGACTTTGCTCGTTACCGTTGGATATATCGTGACACTGTGAGTGGGCAAATGGCTGGAAACGGGAAAACAAAATTAGCATGGACATAAAAGAGAATTCAACGAGATGCTGGTACACAGAAGACAAGGTGCGATTTACATTGTGTGTGTTACTTATAAAAACGTAAGACGTGCAATATCACGACTCATTGTGAGCTTTCATTTACATACAGAATGGACTTGTGCATATGGGTAAAGATAGCAATGTAAGTTGATGTACCTTTCAGAGTACCTCATGCCAACATAACACCCATAACACAGGTCAAAGTCTTCACACACGTTGCAGTGGATTCTGTGACCAATAATAAGTCCTTGGCAATGGTCGCATGCAAATTCCATGTTTACCATTTCGTGGTCATCTTCGTGTCCTTCAGGCTTCACACCCCCTGTAAATGAAACAAAAAAGGAGTGGTGTGATGCATATGTTACCTAAATGAGTTCCCATAGTACATATCAGAGAAGAGCAAATGGCCTCATTGTACCAGCATTCAACATTTATGTGTTCTTGTTGAGATAAATTGTTGGTGCTGTTTGATGCTTTGTGCCACGCAGAAAGAACCAAGTAAATCGGTGCAAGATACCAACGAAATTGCTGAACTATGAAGCACAATGGCCTGGAAGCCTGTCGTACAACATAATGTTCTGTCATTATAAATAAGTACAAAACGCCAGGCATTTGTCACATAAAGACCACCTAGAAGTGTTAATTGAAAATGAGTCACTTTAGGCTAAATCCCTTTTTTCCATTAATGGTCGCTGAGTTTTAAGTTTGACCTTACCCAAGAAGCAGGCTTTACACAGATCCATATCATTACACTGCAGGCACCGGTAGCGATGCCACGGTGCAATTTTGTCACAGCCGTCACAAGAGATTTCCACATTAAGCAGGTCACAGTAGCGAGCTATAAAAAGATGCATCTGTAACAACAAGAAAGAAATGTAAAAGATGGCATTAGTTACCAGAAAAAAACGTAGGCTCTGTACCCGTAACATTAGAATCTCACTGTTTAACAGGAATGATCAAACAACCCCTCCCCATAATTCCACATAATTTATCTCAAATAATATTAATAAGACTAACCAAACAAAATAATATAAACATGACAAACAAAACAAAAACCTTCCCTTGGAGAACAGATTTCACATAATTTATCTCAAGGAGTCTGACAGCAATATATGCCATATTCAAATTGTGGACCTCTAGTTTAGGCATACATCCCAACTGTCCTGCTTTGCGCAGTGATTTTGCCACTCTATCCAGCTATCCTGCCAAGTTCTACCTCTGTCCTATTTTTTTGGGACAGAAGTAGAGCTTGGTGGGACAGCAACCCCATGGGCCTGATTTTATTCTCCAGTGTCTGGGACACCAGAGAGCCCATACTGCACATGTGCAGACCTGTGCCCAGTAGTCCTCCCAAGCTCCGCCACCCTGTGTCCGGATTCACTGTGGAGTAAAATAGGGAGGTGTAGTTTAGGAAAACTTACCAGTCCCATCACAAGAACATTTTCTTTCAGTCCATTAAAAGGTTTACATTCATGAACAACAATAAGTACTTCCCAAAAATTGGTAGCACTGTCACATGCTCCATATCTACGGCAATAACCAGCTCACCTTCCTCCTAACGTCTGGTTCTGCTTGCTCCAGCTTTTCATACCAGGTCTCAAACAGGCCATCTTTGCACTCCTCCAACCATGAGATGTTCTGTCTGTAATCTGCCCTTTCATCTTTTTCTTCCCACCGACTGTAAAACACCACATTTCTTTAATATTACACTATGCATGGTTATTACTGCATTTTACTAGAACGCTCACAGAGCCATATTAATAAAGAGGCAAGGTTGGAGCCACATGCTTGCGCGAGAACAAGCTTCTGGCAGGCTCTTCACAAATGTTGTATGTCTCCTTCAAACACACAGAAGCTTCACGGTCTCTGTGCAACTTGAACTTAATGCTTGCTTTGTGCACGTGTGTTGTGTCCTAACAATACTACCAGTCTATTTAATAAACTTTTTAAATCTAGTCATAAAATTAGTATGTTCTTTACTGCTATATAGTGGAGCCGGAGGCAGACATCACTGCTGGCATTTTAGGGCTGAGAAGGTTTATTCAGAAGTGGGAATTTTTTTTTTGACATTTTGGATCTCATATTTCTCCATCCCAGTTGTGTGCCTTCAGAACATTTTTTGCACTGTGGTTTATTGACTAAACTGGAATTTTCTAAGACGAAACATCTAAAATCTAACTAAACTATGCATTGTAAAGGGTCAATCCCAACAAATCTATTGAGTTGGTCCTGCATAATATATTGTAAGATATTGGGTATAAAAGCTATGCTAAATCTAGATGTACCGGTATATTAGCATGAAAACGCTATGTACTACTATAATGACTCATTGTACATGTCTATAACTTCTACAAATCTGTGTAAATATAATGAAATATTGTGACATTTTACAGTAAGTTGATACGAGTAAACCTCTATAAGAATAATGTCAAACAAAAATGTAAGCGCTATCACAAATAACCAAATACTTAAGAGCTATTACCAGTAGTTGGTGTAAATAAAGCAACAACAGATAGAAACAGCCCAACCTAAAAAAGGAATATGTTTTTCTTTACCTTTACACACAGGGTTACAGTAAAATAAACTCCCTTGTTTATTAACTGAAATAGCAGTTTTTGTAGAGTGAAGGCTACATATTTACTAAAGTATGGCCTAACAGATCCTCTGCTACTGGGGATTCAGTAGAATACCCCCCCCCTCCATGCGTTTGCAAAAGGAACACCAAGAAGATTACATTCCATATGATGGTTTAAGATATAAATGTTTGCTTAAAAACATCTTTATAGCAGAAACGTAGTATGAGGCAGACCATCACATACCTTATAACACTGTCATGGGTGCTTATATTCTCTTGGGACATGGCTAACAGAAGGTCTGGGAGATCAATGCTGACAAAAAACGAGATGTCCTGTGGTTCCCAGCTCATGTCCATCATATGTAAAAGTGCAACCTGCACACATGATAGAGCAGGGAGGAGAGACCTGGAAGAAGCAAGCAGGTAAGATTAAAAGGCTTCATACCATGGAACTGCGTGACAAAATGATAATAGTGATACATCGTATAAAAATGGTTTATTACTCACAATCCATACCTGTCATTAATGCTATGGAAACCCTTAACAGCATTAACCAGGAGTGCGACAAGTCTGTAGTAGGCTTCTCGAACGGCTTTGTGCAGATCCACACCACAACCTTCAAGGTGACCAAAATAGCTAAACAAAACAGTGAACAGAAAACATTATTACTAAAGCACAGGTATCTCTTGTACCGTATAAATAGTATCATCTGCCCATGAGCAATTGGTATGACCATCGTCTTTCTAATACTTAAACCTTAAATATGCTTTAAAAAGGGGGGGGGGCAAATCAAGGTTTGCCATAACATACATTATTAATAAACTTTTGTGTGGAGCCAAACTTACGTAGTGAAGTCCTTCTGACATGCGAGCAGCTCCATTAGAAAGAGCACACAGGAAGGCTGGAAGAAGTGGGGTTGCCCCAACGTCCCCAGACATGTCTGGATTATCTTCAGAACCTTAAGGATGCTTTCAGCTTGAGCTTTCCTCAGGGACAGGACCTGTAAAACGCTATCAGAAGAAAGAAACGTTTCTGCCATCCGGTTACCAAAAGCAAGTCCTTTATATAAAAATGGATTTTCCCCAAAAGTGTTAATAGCTTAGTGCCACATTTCTACAAAAAAGGTTCAACTAGCTTACTATGTGTGCCATTCCTTTGATACGTAACACACACATTATCATAATCTTCATAGACATTTAGAATATTAAGTAATATTAGAACTCATTATTTATGAAAAGGCATCTGCTTTGATAATTTTGAAGTAGCAATGTTTATTTATAAGTTTTGCTAAATGCATTATAGAATACAAATAAAAATTAGTGTTTTTGGGGGTTTTTTTACCTTTCATGAGAAATTGTTGTATCCTTTATGAAGTCTAAGATGTTTCTTAAGATGGGATATTTCTCTTTCACGGTTGGCAGCACTTTTGCCTCTTCCATTGAACGGAATGAGAGCAGTCTGAGCCTTGCACGGTTAAATGGTGCTTTACGTGTTGGCGTCGGAGGTGGAGAAGAAGGTTCCTCAGCCTTCTCGGAGGTTTTGCTTTGGTTCCCTGGTGGCGTTTCATACCGAAAAAGATCAGCCTCTTGTTTCTTGGGAGGACCAGGTTCAGAGACAGGTAATTTCCCTGTGATAACAGGGTATACGCTTTCTGGAGAGGAACCGGCAGCTTGAAAATCGGATTCTACGATGGAGCTTTTCCTACGCATATCTTGGCTGCGTGTCAGATCACTGTCATCAGCTGAACTGCAGCTCACAGGGGACAGCCTCGGTCTTGGCGGTAAAAACTTCAACAATAAGAGACTCTTCTCGATGCATTGCTTAGCTGTGTTGCAAAAGAAGACATTTAAGTTTAGGTATGCTTAAACGTTAAGGACGTAAACAAACAAAAGGCACACAGTCTAGTGTGAGCTGCGGTTGAGATCAAGTAGTGTGCTGGGGAAGAAAAGCATAGTTACAATGGGGGGGGGGACTATTAACTCTGGGTAATCTCACAAACATGCAAATGTGAAAGCAGTAGTAGCTGGTTGCAAAACCTGCATAAGTAATTACTTCTCTGTCCCCACCTCCCTTCCTCCTTCTAAGGTTGTCATTGGCAAAAAAAAGGGAGGATTCATTAAGGTGGAAGAAAGATTGATGCAAATTCTATGTAAGTAGCTGTGTTTTTGCTTAACTGGCGTGAAGACAAATCATTTGCTAAATCTATATTTTATATGCATTATATATGTATACATACACATATAGTGTGTGTTTTATTACTAGTTTTACTATATGCATTACCACATTTGTACAGATCCAGCTTAATGCAGTAGATTTCAGGGATAAATGTCTCCTAAGTACATTTTGAAAAGAAGAGCCATTTGCTTAGCGTATAAGTGAAGCGTTTTATGATTTCCGTGTATTGCATAGCATCATGAAGCATTGTCTCTCTCAGCAAGGAACACACACACTTCGGTCACATACTCACCTAACGTCTCTGGATTCATTTCCACTAGATCCATGCCAGGCTTTTCACTTCCACCGCCATGAAGAGACTTTTGTTTCATTTCTAGCTGCAAATAACACGTATATTTAGAACACACTGCCTTGTGAAAATGGTAATGGGTTCTAGGCATTGAAACCAAGATTTCCCTAACAGATGGGCACAAGTGGAGCAAGAAGCGTGAGCCTTTTAGATCTGTTCAATCCTGTCCAAAAAGGTAAGGAGGGCCCTTGAAAGATTCTATGGCAATGGTTGGTTTTCCACGGTACTAGGAATGTTCCTAATGCTGCATTCAATGGTAAACATCTTACATTTAACAGAGTAGGTGGAACGTCACCAAAGAAATTGACACGACAGTTCGATAAATATAACAATCTTTTGTGAGAGCAATTAGTACATCTGTTCAAATCAGTAATCAAATTAAATTCTTACCATCCATATCCTAATACCATCAGCCAGGGCAAAGACTTGTGCAAACTCTTCAGATAAAGTAAGATTTCCTCCACTGAGCACTGTGCAATGACAAGGATCAGTTATCAGGCTGCCGTTTCTTTACAGACATTTAATGGTTATTCATTTATCTATATGCAGTCCTGCACCAATGTATCCCATATCCCATACTTATCCCATTATTTTGTTAATCTTCAGCAGTAACTGAAAGCCTTGCTTATAAACGGTCTTTGCAAATAACTTTTACATGATTAAGAAATTATTTCTGCAAATTATTTCGAAAAGTAGTTATTTACAATACAACATGAAGTCTAAAAAGTGTTATTTATAGTTCTAGTAGAAGAATAGGAATAATTGCAAAAATCTTTTATCAGAAAGGATGTGACATTCAATGTCTTGGAATGACTTTGTAATCTGATTACATTTACAATGCTGGTCAACAAAAAAATTGCAGCAACTTCTTCTGTGAACAAGTGTGGATCTGTCCAGCTAGGTTATAGGCAGTTCCACGCAACCATTGGATAGCCGAGCAGAAGCAAGAAGAGCATATTAAACGAGCTGGTTATTTACCATACTTCTGCAGTTTTCCATACAGTTCTGGAGTTAGATACACCAGTGCAGCAAAGGTGCAGTTCACTGCTTGATCAACCACGGAACCCCCTACTATATCATTCTTTGTCGCTTGTTTCCTAAACGCCTGCAGGAGTCCTTTGAAAAGCTCAGAGTTAGGGCCACAGTAATCCTGGGTAGGATCTGAGTTTGCAAAGTCAAGGAGAAAGTTACGACAGTCATCTGCATGAGAGTTCTTAGTCTGGAAATAAAATAATAATGTAAAAGAGCATTTACATAATATCATATATATTCTTATAATAAATTCACTTTATTCTCAACCTTTTTTTTTCATGCGTATCCTTCCCTTCTGATTCAAGATCACAATTACCGAGCAAGACCTTTGCATTCACAATATATAATTTGATATTTGGTATAGTTCTAATTTAGTTCCTTCTTGACCAGTACACAGAAGCACACGGTTCTAATACCGTTTCACATGTTCTTACATGAATTCATTCCCCAGGCTTCAACTTCCGCAAGGTCAACAATAAAACTTCCTAAACTAACAACAGTTTGCATTTTGAAATGCGAATTACAAATATGAACAAATAAAATGGGAAATGCCAATTACATATATAAACAAAGCGCAACATATGTCATAAAAATATAGTACCTCCTCTATTCCTCCTGGATCCTGAACGGGTAGTTTTGGTTGAGACTCTGTGCACATCTGGTGCCTGAATACTGGTTTCCATAGCGGAGATGTAACAACCGAAGCTACTTTTGCAGCAGATAAATCAGCAAACGGCCCTAGCTCTGGGAAAGGAAGAAATGCATTTCTCATTAAAGATAAACACCAACATATCCCAAATATTAAAGAGCAATTTAAAGCCCAATGAAACACAACATTTGGAAACTTTAATATGCCTAAGTGCCACACTAAATGGCGTTAGCGTGACATTGGCTACTTGTGCACATAAGTTGCCACAGTCTTTTTTAAGTAGCCAAACCCCTGCTTAATATCCAATATGACACCATGGGGACAGACACATAACTGTTTGATTGAGTGTGGGTTTTTTTGAGCTATAAATTTAAAGTCAGTATGTCAAATTTGTGGAAACGCATGCAAGAAGGGCTAAGCTGGCATTGGAATATCGAGTAATTTGTTAGGAAAAGCGCTCATGGGAATATATTGTAAAGGTACTCCAGTACCTTAAGGCTTTTTATTGAGCTTCTCATGACAGCCTAGGAAAATCAACAAATCGGATCTAAGAATTGCAACGGAAAAGAAAAGCACTTACCACATGTGGATCTTAAGGCCATGCATCTGGATGCCAGACGTCCCATCAGCCTAGCCACAAGGAGCTGTATATCTGAAGCCCATGACAAAGCTATGTCTGGAAGCCCATAGGCAGTAACTGTGAACTTGTAGCCCCACTCATTATTGCTACTGTCTGAGAAGAATTCAAACTGAAGTTGTGGACCGGATTTAAAGGTTACTTTCTGTAGGACATCAAGAGAGGAAAGAGAAATGGTCAACTTAGGTCTATAGGAGCTTGTTATTTATCTTGCGCGGGTAATTAGTAATGAAAAGGGTTTAGTATCGGAAGTTGAAGTTACTATAGCAGGAATGTTATGACTAAACGGTTCACCATTCCTAAGCTTACCTTTGGCCATTTTTCTGTGCCTACTTTGTGGTCATAGCGAATTTTGCCACCTCTTGCATCTATGAATTCCAGATAATCATACCTGCAAAGACAAGTCATGGTAAGTTAAGAAAAGAAGGAATGATTTCAAGCCATGCTTCCTTCAATAAACTCTTACCTCCTTTCTGTTTCACACTTGTCATCAAATTCCACCTCAAAAGATGTTGCCCCGGGGCAGAGGAAGACCGTTTTCTCACGGCAGTTGTTCTCATAGTTATGTGGGGACTCTAGATGCCATGTTTGTAGTATCACAGGTTGCTGAACCTGGTTCCAAGTATCCATCTCTTCCTACCCAAAACAAATGATGGAAGAAAAAGCCTTTGAAACCTCAGATCAAAGAATTTCATTTAGCATTTTAGGAATGTTTCATAAAAACTATATTGCCTTGCGAGTGAATAAGAACCAAACAGCCGCTGAACTATTTGTCTTGAAAAGTGTATGTAGCATTTAATCAAACGCATCTTATTTTTCATAAGTACAATAGTAAGTTACACTATATAAAATGTAATCAGGCATACTGAGATACACATCAAAGAACATAAACCCAATGATAACATGGGGAAAGGACAATCTACCTTGTTAGAACCTTCCGTCGGATCACCGCAAAGGTTCTTTAACAAACCGGCTAGTGTGCTAAAAATCTGGAGCAGAAATCGGTGCGGAATGTCAAGGGTGCAAACCTCCAGCAAGAAGGTCATCTAACAGAAAGCAGAAAGAAAGCAATTAATGGAGGCCTGAAACAAAAAACAGAGCATAAAACTACATGCAAACGCCGGTAAAGTTCATCATACCAGTTGTCGAGTTGCTATGGCAAAAACAGATGTGCTCAGTTTTTCAATGATCTCCTTTCTGTTACAGTGTTGGAGAATAGGTTCCAAAATAGTTCTGGTGTTTGACAGAAAAAGGACAATATCTACAGGAGAGAAAAAAGAAACATTGTCAATATCATCGCTATTTTCATTCCTATATATTATTCACAAAGTCTAAAGCTTTTAAACATATTGCAGAGGTACGGCTGTCAAATAAAAGAGATTAAAACACAAACATAAGTAAAAGGGAGTGTTACTCTAACCGTCCACTGTTGTAACTTCATAATAACCATGAATATAAGCGGAAGTCGCCAAATACTTACAGTTAACAAGCAGATCTCTGGCCTTTTGCACAGACGAGGAGTCTTCCCCTTTCAGCTGACAGTAACACCAAGACAAAAGGCTTCCTTGCACTGCCCAAAATAACGAATGCAGAATCGGTCCACACTCGCCCTGGGAACTGTCTGCAACCAATAACTTGCACTGAAAAACAAAACAGCACAACGCAATAAGCCTCTGCTGGATATAACCTTACGAATTATGGTGGTAATCTACGAAATAGACGAAATCTATGTAGGTTCAAACATTGAAGTAAGTAAGCCAGTATGGAACGTAAAGCTGACGAATCCCATGAATGACAAAACAGCTGTCCAACAGTGGATTCTGCAGCTTTGTTTGAAGGCTGTCTAGTACAGCGTACATTTGCTCCAAGGGGGGGTCCATGTGTAAGGAAGATATAGAGGCAAAGTTCGGGCATTTCCTCGCAGTGATGTGAATTTGGTTGGGGAATCCTCTTCGTATGGCAGGGACTTGCGGGGTCTGTACAAACTCCAATCTGGACTCCTGCCATCGTACCATGCTGACCGATTGCACAATTGGAGTCTGTCACATGTCTTGCATGCTTTTCCTCAGCTAAGGATATTAGGATTTAATATGCACATCAAATGCATATTGTGTACTTGCAATCAGGTCTTACCTCTCTTTCAGCCATCAGAAGAAGTTTTTCCATGACAGACTGAACTTGACCAATGTCAAAATCTGCAGGGGCCGCCATATCTGGCAATAATAAAAGTCCACTTGGATCTTGCTCACTGCAAAAAAACAGCAAAAAACTAATTGTTGAAGGCAGAACTTCATTTCAGTGAACACTCTGGCACTTCCAACGTAAGACAATAAGGAAAGAAAAATGACCCAATTAAGTTCTACTTTAGGTTCTTAAAAATATGGCATATATTTTCCCATTTTTTACAAAATTGATTAATAAGGTATAGCCTAAAGGAATAAGGTATAGTCTAAAGGAACATTCGTTTCGATTGTATTTAAGTGTGTATATATATATATAATATTATATTATATGTACTTGGCTTGTCCGATGAATATTCAGCAACCTTACCTGAAATAAGAGCACAGTGACTTGAATGTTATGTGCGCCGACTGTGGCTGGACTTCTTCAGTAATACTTTTCTAAAAGGAGATGCAAAACACAAACACATCAGTATACTAAAATTAACTGTCAACTATGATTTAACATCAAGGACCACAGCTTTGCGATTGACATAAATGCTACAAAGCTTCAGAAAAGAGAAATGTAGATAAAAATGCTGAATTTACAGCAAGATCATTGCAAGTTCTTTTATTTTGACATTGCTACTGCACGCGTACCATCAAAGAGAACAGCCGATCACGTCTTGTCCGACTATCAGGGAAGAAAATAGCCGCACCGTTCAGTAGCGTGTTGGAAATTTCTTCTCTAAGTGCATTTGAAGACAAAGACGTGCTGCTCATCGTGTCCAGTTCTAAAAAAGCACAAAAGAAGAACGAATAAAAGGTAAAAATATAACTTAAAAAAAAACAAAAACATTATTGTTTAACTAGAGTTAATTTTTAATATCATTATCAAAATTTTTGATTCTCATAAATGTAATGGAGCTTCAATATCTAAGGAGTCTGGTTCAAGCACAATATATACACATTATGCCATGTTATTCTTCTGCTGCCATGACCTTTACTTTACACTTTGGGTTTCATTACACTACATAATATAATAATAGTAATTTGGGGTTATTACATTATTTGTTGCTTCTCCACACTGAGCCAAGTGCCTTGTACCTTGTATGACCTTAACTTCTTCACATACTCTACTTAACGAACCCCTACTATTTTTGTCAACATAGAGAAAAAAAAAAGTATAAAAGAGTAAAAGTTTTTGCTGGCCTTCAACATCATCTAAAAAAAAGTCTGTAAATTAAGGGGTTGGGTAATTTCACCAAATGTAACTTTTCTTTTTCAAAGATTTCTAATGCATTTAATTACAATATTTTCCTATTTCATACACAGTCATCATCCACGTGATACTATACAGATGATGTGATTGCAGTCTCTTGTATACACAAACAAATGTAACATAATGTCAAGGTAGAAAAAAAAATCTATTTAGAACTTTATTTAAATCCTCCCTACATTTAAATATTTCTATTCTATGTGAACATGTACTACTAGAAAAAGAGTGGAAAGGCCTGCTATATAAGTGTAAAACTTCACTTTTATTTTTTGCTAAATAAAATATAGCAAAACCGAATCTCAAATGGTAAGAATATCAGCAAAATGTGCTCTTTTCCAAATGTAATTACATGCCTTGCGCACTAAGCATTCTAATGTAATAATAAAATAATCTAATGAAGAAATTAAAAAGCCGACTATAAACATTAGCATATCAATTGTTATAGGGAATCACATACAGGATTACATAACCCATTCACGACAGGCCTAACAAATTTATTTTACATAGTTTTCTTTATTTTATTTACCAAAGAATACGTTTTACACTTTATTAGCAGGCTTTTCCACTCTTTTTCAAGCCGTTATTGTCACTTTTGGAGTTATTCCTTGGATCAGCCTTTATATTTAGGGTTTTTTTCAGTATTATGTGAACCCTACCATCACAGAGATGCTGGTACAGCTCCTGAGCAGCATGGCTTTGGTCAGCCGTATCTTTATCTATAGATGCCGAGGTCAGAATACTGGAACAGCTCAGGAGCAACTGCAGGAGAATTGCCTGGGCAGAGACACATTCCTCTCTCGGACTAGGGGGAAAAGGTAAAAGTTACATGAAACTCTAATACAGAAATATTACAATAGGTCAATGTTACAGTGCTGTGAAAAAGTACCCCCCCTCTCTTACTTGTCACATTTATGCAGCTTTTATTTTTTTATTGAAGGAAAACCCTCATCGCCCATGAGAAAAACTAAACCTAATAACTTGGTGGCAACAAATGCAAATGTTTTCGATAACTGGCAATGAGTCTTTTTCATTTCTGAGGAGGAATTTTGACACTTTCACGTTTTCTCTTCTTCATGCTCGTTTGCAACCATGTCGGAGCATCTCAAGTGGATTCAAGTCAACACTTGGATGAGGCCACTCTAAAACCTTCATTTTGCTTCTTTTGAGCCATCCAGAGGCTTGTGTGCTTCAGATCCTTGTCTTGCTTCATAATGAAACTGCTCTTCAGCTTTAGGTCACGTGCATGTGATGGCCGGACATTCTCCTTCAGGATTTTCTGGTAGAATTCATGGTTCCATCAATTATGGCGAGTCACCCAGGTCCTGAAGCAGCAAAGCAGCCACAGACCATCATACAACCTCCATCGTTCTTGCTATGATGTTCTTACATGTGAGCTTTATGTGAGACGATCCATGTCTTCCAAAAAGTTCCACTTTTGACTCAACATTCCCCAGATTATTATACCAAAAGTCTTTGGGACGTCTAAATGTTTTTTTGGCAAATGCAAGACAAGTCTTTGTGGTTTTCTTGGGTCAGCAGTGGTTTTTGCCCTTGCAACTCTTCCCTAGAGGCAATTCTTTCACAGTCTCTTTGTTATTGAGGAATTGTAAACATTGACCTTGCAGTTCTTTTCATGTTAGTCTGGGTTCTTTTGCAACCTCCTAGGTGAGTTGTCAATGCGCTCTTGGGAGGAATTTTGGTAGGCTGGCCACACATGGGAAGGTTCACCACTGTTCCAAGTCTAATTACATAAACGTCTGTCTTATATGGCAGCAAGTACTAGGGAGGATGCTTTAAATGTTGTGTTTTTTGCAACCTTTTAGGCTTTTTAAGACCTTTTAGCTTACTGCACTTAACAAGTCAGGTTTCTATGATGTTTAGATTCAACAGAGGTGGCAGTTGATAAATAAATGGAAGAATAAATAGATCCTTAAGTTCTGTTTTCTTTTTTTATTTCCTTCGTGGAGCCATTAACCCTAGGAGGGAAACATGAATTGGATATTGCTATGGACCTTTGCTGGTCTTTTGCTTTTGGACTTTCTTGATGAATTGAGCAGTATTAGATTGGACTTGGTGGAACTTAAGTATCTATATATTCTTCTATTTATTTATTAATTACTCTTATATTAATTTATATCAAAACTTTTTTTATGTAATTATTGCACACTGAGCATTTATGATACCATATGTTATTGATATCTTAATACAAATTTATTTGTACATATGTATTACTTATTTGTATAATTTATTATTTGTTTGCACAACCTACTTATTTGCATATATATGTAATACATTTATAGCATACTAAATTTTAAGATAGCGCAGGACGTATTCTTTCTATTGTTATTACATATGTTGAGGAGGTTTTGGTGGAACTGCTGTCTTTTTGCTGCTTATACAGGAGCACAAGACTAATTTGGTCCCTTTTTACTGGCGCTAATCATGGCTGGCTGTGTCTATTGAAATTAAACCTAATTACTTAGTAACAAAGGGAGCCCTTACTTTTCACATATGGCTATGTGAAATAGAAATTGTTAAGGGGTTAAATACTTTTTCACAGCACTGTACACCACGTTATTGAACATACTTTTTGTGCAGTTTCTTATAAAACATCCAAAGGAGCTGCAGATCCAGACCCGAGAAGTCAAGCAGTGACTTGGGCTGTGCTCTGTTGTCTTTTTCCTGCAAAAAAAGACAATACCAGATGTTTATTACACACAACAAAGTATTAAGTAAAAAAAAAAATCACTTAAACGTGCTCTTGCAAGAACTCTTCCATCAAACTTAACAGTTATGTTACTAAACACAGCATTTAAAGCATCCTCCCTAGTACTTGCTGCTATATAAGACAGACGTTTATGTAATTAGACTGTCGGAGGTGGAACCATGTCGGTCACTGACCATCAGGTTGTCACAGTAATACATGGATTACTGGTCCTTAAATACTGAATAGAGATTCAATTATGCAACTCAATAGGAAATAAGTAATCTGTTTTTAATTATAATGATGGCATTGAATGGCATGGGTTGTTTTTTTTTATTGTATCACAAAAAATGTTTGATATAAAAAGTTTGCAATTGCTTACGTGCAAATATTTTAATTTCTACATTTAGTTTTCACATGTATCAGAAAACAAACAGAAAAAAAAAATCACGACAACTGGATGCCCCTACCTATTGCGTTCTTGGATTCATGGCTTGACTGATGTCCTTGCTACCAACCTAGCCAAACTGAATACTCGCTTGCCCTGTGCTATGTTCTTTCCCAGACAGAAACTGGTCTATGTATGCTAGTCAACATATTACTTTAGAAAGGATGCTATAATATATTTGTATTAAATGTATTATGAATCTGGTAGAACTCTTCTGAAAAGCGTGGATCTTCTTCAGTAATCCTGCATGGCGAGGGCTGTGCTGGACCTAACCAAAAGAGGACCTGGAGCTAGCTCATTCTCCGCTTGTAGCCTTCCACTATTGGTGAGCCTGGTCAAACTAGCCCACACTGACTCCTCTAGCTATATTACCTGCTGAAATCTGCATGGTAAATCACATTTTAATTCCTTTACGATGGAAAGCATTAAAAACTAAAGAGCACTCAAAAGCACATGGTAAAATAAGATGACATCTTCCTCATATAACTGTATGTATCAAACAGTAGTAATACGCAGTTGTAACTTACAATATCATGCGCAAGCTGCTGGATGAACAGCAGGGTTTTCAGAATCAGTGTCATTCCACACACACTGTCCTCTGCCACGTCTTTACATTTGAGACACGTCACATTTATATTGGTCTTTGCTTCCAGTGGCCTTTTGTATCCAAAAGCACTTAGACCCTGGACTCCGAGACGCTCAGCTGTTTCTTCTCTTGTGCACAGAAACTTCACCATCCAATACTAGGGGAGACTTGTTTTTATAAATTATAATTGCAGTTGGAAATAATACAATTATATATTAAATATCATATGAGCATGGCACAGCAATGTCAACATGTGAAATATTCTATGCAATGTAACATTCATGGGAGTGACAGCAGAGGTCACCATAGGTGTCATTATAAAGAAGTCATGAGCTTCAGGATCCAGGCTCACCTGTGCAGTTTTACATTGGGGCATTTGGATTTCCACTTCATCCCATTCCTCTTCAAGTTCAAACCAAGCTACAGGGTCATGTTCTTCCAACTCTGGACATGACTTGCTAGTTCTGCAAATATAAAATATATAAGACGACCCCCCAAAATCTGAATATTAATTTAGGAAAAAAAGAAAAAGCCTGAATATAAGACAAACCCATAGACAAAGTTTTACTAATAATTTTTTTTTTTTTAAATAAAAGCTATGATTGAGAAAATATATATATTTTTTTGTTTTTATTTCCTTTTATTTTTCAACCTGCCCCCCAGTTATGCACATCTGCCCCTAGGCTTGCCACTCTGCCCAGAAATGCCTTATACCCCCTATATGCCACTGTGCCCCATGATATGCCTTTGGCTCAATTATAGGCCGGAGCTGATAATAGGCCGCATCCTTAAAGTATGGTGCTATTTTAAAGGAAAAAAATATTTTTAGAGAAAAAATACACATTAATGGAAGAGTAAAACAGTATTTTATCTAATGAACAGGAATTCATGTATTTTAACATTTTTGGTATCTATTATACAGTTAGTTATATATAAACAGAAATTTGGAAAGGTCCCCCCTTATTTCATAATGCACCTTACTTACAGATATGCCACTCTGCCCCTCAGATTCCCTGGTGTCTAGCAGGGATGGCTGGTGGATGTCTGTGCGATGCAAACTGCGCATCCCTGCACTAAACCCGAATATAAGCAGCACCCTCACTTAAAAGATTTAACGGGGGGTGCGTGGTTGTGGCAGCACCATGAGATTTCTGAGGGAAAAACAAGCCTTCTGGCTTGTCTGGTGTCTGTAGATGAGTGTTAATGCTTCTACTAACCCAAACTGTATAACCAATAGCTGTGTCAAAACGTACTCTCAAGTAAACTAAAATGAGAGGTTTACAAAGACAGGAACATCATAACTACTGTTTTACCTTTCTTTGACAAACTGTCTAAATTCAGATAGCTTCCATGAATCATATTTCTCAAATCGTTTGAAGTGTTCCTCAGCGTGAAATTTGTCCGTAGAATTGTAAGCAAAAACCAACCCACATTTGGCACCAATAGCACCTCTTCGAACCTTGGAAAACAAAGGCAAAATAGAATGAATCCCTCCATAAAGGAACTGCTGATCAATGAAACCGCTCCGAATAACCATCATGTTGTCAGCTCTGCTATAACACTAGACGTAAATTAACAAAAAGAAACTACAGTATTATGTTGGATTACTATGAAAGAGAGCAGTGTCTAGAAAATGATCTTGGCGAATAGTTCTTCATAAATATATAATCGATCAGTAGATGTGCATGAGCTGTTTATGTCTACTCTCCAAAAGTACTGTTTTTGTTAGATAAAAATGCATGGTTTAAAAAGTATAATGCGTGTGCGTAATAACATATAGCAAGTACAAAACATTGAGACATCACTCACTCTGAGCCTCATCTGTGTAACTTGGAAGGCTGATTCAGTTCCTGACGAAAGGATAATGCTAGCCCTCGTCTTTCCATTCTCTGTGAGAAAGCCTATTGGGCACAGACACAAATGGTATCAAATATAATCCCTCTCCGCATAAACCTTGGAGGTCTCACAAGTTCATTTTCTATGTTGGTCCAATAAAAAGTATCAACTGTGACTAAATAACATTTAGAAGATGCAAATCACTTCTGTGTTACAGAAAATCCTCCTGATTTGGCAGACTCTCGTTGGCTACCAGTTACCTTGAAGCCAATTTTACTACAAGGTCACAAAGGTGCACACCGGAGAAAGAAAGGGATGCAAACGAGCCAAGTATTAAAATGGCACCACAGTGGTACTTAAAGCTCTACTGGCCACTTCATGCGTCATTGGGGATTATCATACCGTCGCCCGTCCACTGTTCCATCAATAGATTTTCTGGTCCAGATTTTTCACCCTTGCCTTTGACATCACAGGCAATCAAAGTAAACTGTAGTTGTCTCCCTAAAATACAGGGACAAAAAATGAAAATAAGCTACATTGCAATGCTAGTAACAGAGTATGTGGCTTTAGAAAATGTTGGATAAAGTTGCTGATTCGCCAATCCTGGAGAAACTTATTCATCCATTGATTCTAGAAATTTGAATAAATGTGTCCACTTCAGACAGGCCAGTAGTGATGACTACACACAAAAAGCTAATTGAAAATTCAATTGTATGTTACTCAAGGCAGTAACCAAAGGTGCAGCCACGACCATTTCTTGCCTCTGTTATCCAAAAAGTATTTCAATGAGAATGAATAGACAATTTGGGGTTTATTCACTAAAAGGGAGAGTGGTCAGAAAAGCGTTCCTGCAGAAAGAGCTTTCTCCTTGATTATGCTTTATACAGATCCAGCTCAGTGCTGTAATAAGGGAGACCGAGAAAGGCATGATTCACGCATAGGACGTACATACATTATAACATTTAATAGTACTATAAAGTAAAATTTTCCTGAATTTATCCCACTAAAAGTATATTAAAGTCATGATTTACTTTATGTAGATCAGATTGCTTTTTTTAAAAATGTATTACTACATACAACTAGTTAAAATTTACCAATGAATTTATTATTGCATGTCTAATGCTTCCATGCTATTCAATACATATGGTAAATCACTGCATTCCCCTCTAAGATTTGTACAAATACACAATAGAAGAAAACTACAATTTCATAATATATTAATATAAACATACAATTCAAAAAATAGTAGAAAGCAAGTTTAATGGCTGCTAAACATACGGCTACAAACAATATAGAACATATACATACACGAATGCATGTGCATACATGGTGTACCTAAAAGGAATATTTTGGGTCGGTTATTTCAAAACATACATACAAAGGTTGGTATAATTCCTAACAGGGTTCTCAGTTTAGAATGGAACCAAATGAACCAAGCCAAATAGTAAATCAGATATTTCAAACGAAGCTGTAACTCCCACAAATTTTCTATTCTTGTAGCTTTATAATTTCAGATTTTGATTTAAATAATTTAACGCATGATTTAAAAGGGTACTTAAATCAATAAGACCCTGTCTTTACTGTTTATGGCCATTAGTTCGTGTCATCTGCTGGTTAGTTACTTTCATCAGTATATGAATACTAGGACATTACCATATTTATAAAGTAGATTCATTCTAACCGATTCCATGGAAGAGACGAGCGATGATGCTTTGTATGGTTGATCCATATGTTCCAGGATAGTGCAAAGAGATGTTATCACTTTGGCAATGTTGCCTCTTGCGAGAGCAAAAGCCAGTAAGTTCAAGTCAACATCTGGGGTCGAACAGCTATTGAAAAAGTCAACACCAGCAGGAGGGAAAGAAAACATTTTCAGTTAAAAGTGACATACAAAACTGCAAACATATGGATTCCACCAGAACCCCACAATGCATCTAAATTAATTATACAGAGGTGTATACAGCTATAGAGTTCATCGTTCAAGGGGCTGTCCGGGATACTGTAGTGCCCCTATAAAGTATTATATAAGTATATGCCATAGTAAACCACTCATAATTGCCAACTGCCCCGATTTTCCCAGGACAGTCTCAATTTTTGAGGCACTGTCCCAGCATATGCGTCTCTCACAGCTTGTGGGCGCGCCACTGCTGCTGAAGAGTTTGCCAGCAGCCCTCCAACAAGTTTTCCTGAGTATCAGCGGCTCAGTGAAGCTGTATCTGAAAGGCACATGCATGCCTTCTTTCTCCTGGCAAGGGCTTCCTGAGTGTTTCCTTAAAGGGCCCGAGTCTCCACAAAGACCGTCTTCCACCTTTTTGAGGAAGTTCTCTGTAAGGCCATGGTCAGCGGAGCTTGTAGCAGGGAGTAGAGGACAGAA
The DNA here is from genome assembly GCA_009364415.1 of Spea multiplicata. Taxonomy (NCBI): domain Eukaryota; kingdom Metazoa; phylum Chordata; class Amphibia; order Anura; family Pelobatidae; genus Spea; species Spea multiplicata. The sequence continues at coordinate 43,356 of VKOC01001154.1, read as the reverse complement.
GAAAGAAGACAGAAGAAGCGTAGGCAAGAGAAGAAATAAAGCTGCAGGAAAGGAGACAGGGACTTTGAACCGGTCGGCAGAGAAGGTAGGGAGACATTGAGAAAAAAGCGTGTAAGAGTGGGTGAGTGAGGTGTTAATTTATGTGTGAATAAAGGTGATAGTATGAGTGAGGGAGCAAGAGAGTGTGAGAAAAAAAGGAACAAAATGCAAATGAAAATCATGATGATCATAATCAGCCATGATGTATTGCCATCAATGTCTCACTTGCTATATAATTAAGGGCATTATACTCTATCACCATCTGTGTCTGGCTCAATACATATGGGAGTTGTGCAGTACAACAATCAGTAACTGGCTCACTATATAATGATAGGAGTCAAGTTGTACCACTGTCTTTACTTCCCTCCATATAACCACTGTAAAGATGATAAAATTCACCTGCTTGATATAGATGCTGTGCTGCAAATATATCTACCGCATACCAAGCATGTGTGGTAGTGTTGGCAATATAATCTGCCATAATAACTAGCCAGAGGTAGATTATGCTAATTATGTGGGTTGGGTGAGTGGGTGGAGCTTTGGGGAAAGTGGGTGTGGACCATTTTCAAGCTGTGCTGCAAAGTGTCCCTCGGCTGTTGGCAACTATGCATTCTGTGCTATAGGATAGTATAAAAAGTAGTATACCATTCCATTATTTGCTATGTAGTTATGTTCAATGTATAGTTATTGCTGCACATTATCAGTTTACCTTGCTGTCCTCAACAGGAAGCTGTTCACCTCCTCCAAAACATTCGCGGACAGGAAGTTAGGGAACTCGGCAGTGCCGAGTGTTAAAGACAAGGGTGGCATATGTTGCAAAGCTTTCCTAAAATAAACAGGCGGAAAAAAAGAATCATACGCAAGGGTTAAAATGTATTCTTCATAATACCACTTATGCTGACGCAAGCAACAACCATACACATTTTGCTTTGCATTGCTTGTGTCCCCATCAGGCCCTTCGATACCAATTGTATCTTACACCCTAAAGACGGGCAAACTTTTTTGCCATGTATTTGTTTAAACGCATATGGATAAATGTTAACCCCGCACTTACCGTGTGTGCTGTTGGACGGCTTGGGCAAGGGCTGGATTTGTGTCCATGGACGTTGTGACAAGTGACGTCAGGAGAGACAAATACCAAATTGCAGAAGCATCTGATATGGACACTGCAGACCTCTTAACTTTCTGATAACCAGTAGCCCTTAAGCCATGGATTCTGGTATCACAACCGTCACTTAGGCAGCGCTTTATATTTATCTGTACATCTACAATAAAAACCATTCATAATATGACCTGTAAACTCTTAGTTAGTTTAAGCAACAATAAAAAAGAGGAAGTACGTTTACTACGGAATTAGGACCACAATAGGAAATTTAAAAAGCTTATGCAATACAGAGATAATCCTCACTATGCGTCTCTTTAGACATATTGTTATAGTTTGGTAATATATTTTCAGTTTTAAAATGAAGTTGGCTCAAAAAGGTTTTTATAGGGGACTGACACAACACCACATATATTATGCTAGTAATTGCCAACTCTCTCAGTAGTCATTAGTAATTTTTTAGTGAACCAGTTTGCTCACCAGAGTAGGCCCTCAATAACCTATAGTGAAAATATCAGTGAAGTTTGACATTCACTGTGAAGAAACCTAGCTCAATAGTAGCAAACATGGGAATATGAAAAAGACTGAAAAGAAGATAAAAATTGCTTCTTCTACTCACATGGCTGATTAATGTTGCCATTTTCTAGCAATGTTACATAGCCTGTTATATGGCTGGGGATGTGAACCTCTCGGACTTCCATGAGATTGTTTGGACTTCTACCCACAGCAACGGCTACTTGCTGGGGCATATAACTCTGGTCTGCAGCGCACACCGAGATGGACAGGTGCCTCAGAACGACATTTGGCTTTAACCTTAACCTAAGAAAACAACGAGAGGGAAACAAGTACACAAATTAATGATGTGCAGGGGATTTTATCATCTGTGGATTCAAGTTGGACCAGCTCAAAAACCAGAACTTTCCACCGGTCTTGAAAATTGAAAGAAGTCATTCATAGAGGAGTGGACGACAGGGTGGGAGTTCCCATTTCAAGATGTATACATATATACACCTGATCAAGCAAAACGCTGGACCAACATGGTTATGACAATAGCCCTTACCGAATCCAGTGTGAGCGAGCACTCCCATCTGACTGCCAGTAAGAGGAAGTTTCCCCATTTGTCATCTTATCAATGTCGGAAGAATTAGATGATGTTTCTATGTTACTATAGACCTTTGTAATGGTTTTGAATTTCAAGGAGTCATCGTTGATATCCAGAACGGCAGGACGCTCTTCAAAAAAGGAACAGATATTAATCATAGGTCATATTATATTGGTATGCATTAGGCATGCCAAAGTTTAAAATCACATTTTTCCCAGAAAAACTGGGAAAGCATGTACTATTTAGCAGTTATTTACTACATTTTCACCCTTGAAAACAAAGCATCCCAAAACAACAAAACATTGATAAACAGTAATAACTGGTATCACCGTCACAGAAATAATGTTACTATACCCTTCTCTTTCTTTAGCAGCTGATCTAGGTAGTTCTTCAGGACAGAAGAGCGCATCGTGCAAATATTATTGCAGCACTCCAGTATCGGATAAGGGATCACTGTACTGGGGACTCGATTCCGGTGTAAGAAACGGAGAGTCTTTGAAGAATGTAAACCGAGACGTTCCTTGGATTTGGAGAAAATGTCTATGAATCCTAAAGAAACAGAGGGGAGAGAGAAAAACGTGAGGCTTCAACATATTTAACGGATGTGCGCTCAAACACTTCAAAACGTACTTTGTGATTCAACGAGAATCCAGTTACAACCGCTCGACAAACTATGGAAATGTAAGGCATGTCCAGCACACATCTATTCCTGCTGTCAACAGCAATGTACTACAGAATGAAGGATAGTAAACACAGGATTCAAAAAGATGGGTGTACTGGGCAAGAAACAGACACGCAAATTAAGCTGCTTTGTCAATAGTAAAGTTAAGTCAACGCCAAGGGAATGATGAACCGTCTCACCTGCCACTGGCACTAGGACACAATGAGGCTTATTCCCAGAACTGTGAAACTGAGGGATGGTGAACCGTCTCATCTCATGGCTTATCTATACATTAAGGGCCAATGCCAATCAGGTTAGGTTACCAGCTAAATAGGCCCTGTATAACACCGAGTGAAGAAATAAGATCAGCAGTTTAAGGATGTGTTACATGGGCCCAACTTGGTGTTCTCACAAGATGCAACTGCATCTGCGTCTGAAACGAGCAAGTAATCAATGGAAGGCCAAGTTCTGCCAATAAGGATCATGAGCCATAGACAGAGCTAAGCTCTTCAGGGACAAACTATACAGGAACATCCTGGCAAAATAAATAAATGGCCGACCAGCAGTCTGTTCGATAAACATTCAACGTCTGATTAGTTACGCTGCACTTGGTTGAAACGTGGTTGTGTGTGGAGTGGAGGGTAAGCAGACCAAGAGTAAGGTAAAGGTTTGCTACTGTAGAAACACATTCATAACACACCGCCTCGAGCTGCTAACAACACAGAAACCAAGCACAAAGTACACAGAAACACTCTGCGGCGGATACAGACAACATTCCAAAACTAAAGCTTAACCCTTCCAACTAATAAGGCCTGAGGAACCACATGGGTTTCAGTTTTGAGCAGTTTTATATCATGTCAAATTAATACTTGCGTATGGCATTCTATGTCAGAAAAATGCACACATTTTTTTTTTAGTAAAAAATATATTTTATAATAGGTATTAACCTGGGCCTTGTCACTGTATCCGTTCATGTGATTGGCTGTAAAAGAGATCACATGATGGAAGTGCAGGGGATCTGCTGTAAGACCAGAGCGTATTCTGGATGACTTCCCCTGCTCAGACAGCGCACTCTACTGACTCCCTACGATTTTGATGGGAATAAAAAAAAACCACTAACACTAGCATCTAAATATTCTGTGGTAATCTGGAACGAGATATCCCCCCATAATGAAGGACCCAAAACACAGTTATTTAAGAGAGATAATGATATTAGCACTATGCAGGTAGATTTGCCTAGATTGGAAATTACTGTGTTACCGTGTTATGTTACCTGGAGTGAGAGAGCAGGCTTGAAGTTGTCGGATCACATGACTCAGCTCTCCCTGAAGATTGGCACCACTAGAGGCTTTGACAGCTTCCAGCATGCCCTCCAAGTCCACCACCTCATCTCCTTCAGCATCAAACTGAGCGAAAGCCTGTCAAAAAAAGATCCAAGATGTTCCACGCTTAACGTAAGCCATTAATTAGGTCCCGCTGTAGTGATCTTTATGTGCACAACTACTCACGCTATTAGTGCCTACAGCTAGTCAGCCTTTTGTTTTGCTCAGCAAGATATCATTTTATCAGTGTTCCTGAAAAATTCCGAGCTGGTGTATCTCTAAATTGTTCCATTAGTGAAGAACCCTGTACCTAGACTTTCTTTGCATGCAAACGCGTAGGGGATTTCTCAGAACCCCTGCCTCCAGCTCCTGTGCCTTGCAGGCGATGCATTCGGCCAAATGCACCTTCTGCATGTATGCGAGATACTTACCTCCAGCCAGCATCAGATTGCACAGGTTTTCCGAAGCACAGTCACGCCTTTAGTGATCTCACTTATTGCATGCCTAGTGATTGACAGACTGTCATTTAAACCCTAGAACTAGATGACACTTGTGAGGCTGAGAAGGTTGCCAGTCATAGCAGGAAGGAACCTGGGTGGATTTTCTTTCTTGCCTAACACAAGTGAAAACAACATTTTCATCTTGAGCCAGAAAGCAACAATTGGGTTTTCCTAAATCAGGAAACCATGGTGTGAACAATAATCTCAATGAGACGGCACATACATCAAAAGATTCTCCAGAGGCAGATACGCAGGAAACATGTAGCGGATGTCTCTAAAACACTTCTTTCTAGATAATATGCATGAAGTCTAAAGATTAGATGTCAACTATGCTGAGCTGAATGAGGAACATCATTTTTGACCTGATGAGATCCTTCTAGATAGAGAGGGGAAGCAGGCAAGCGCCCTATGCAACCCCACCAGCAAGCAATGTATATTAATGTGTAAGTACTTTAATATGCATTCCTTTCCTGAAATAAAGAAAAAAGCCCTTACATTTAAGAGAAGCTGAAGCATGCATATCCAGACTGGAACTTCTACACGTTACTGTGTCATGGGCTAAACGGTTCCATTGTGTGCTGCAGTAGCGCATTAAAGGTCCATGCACGCCATCATAGGAGCTTTAATGGCTATGATAGCTGAAGCGTCACTGTGAATTTTAAGGGTGGCTTCCTGCGTTTGCCCCTTTCCCGCTCTCTATTTGATATTTCTGGCTGATCATATTACTTGACCCGTGTACACTTAACAGTTAGCTCCCGCACTGGCTTAGCAAGGGTTCCATTGATTTTTGCTAATGTGCATAAATATATATATATATCGCACATCTACATACACACACCGTATATACACTGGTATAAGGAATGCATAGAATACATTCTTTGTTTAGAAGGCAGTCCAGGACACTGGACTTTTTGCTTGGACATTCATTGCTTTTATAAAGAGTTAGTTTTGTTATGTAAAGCTTGATAAAGCCATTAAATAAAATATAACAGAACGTTTACTTTCTTCTATACAAGTGGATAAAGGTCAATCCCAATCTTCATGTATACTAATAGACTTTATATGCAAGAAAGTACAACTTTCTGACATCTTTCCAGTCGCATGCTCCCAAACCAGATTCTATTTGCCGATACCAAGTGCAATCAAGCTCGATCGTCGTGTAAATGCTACCTGCACTAAGCATGAGTCATTGTGCCAAAAGCAAAGTGTAAAGTACAGGGCAGGGTGGACTACAAATTATTTTTTTGTGTCTTGTAAATAATTTTTAAAAGTACTTTAAAAGAATGTGTACTTCAATGCATATGGCAGGTTTGTGGTCCCTTCAAATTTTCCCCCATTTGCCACCATTCCCCCCCAGCTAGTTCAGGTAGAGGAGATGAGTTTCCACCAGTCAGCTCCAATGCTGGCTCTGCAAACACTGCAGATGGGGAGAGGAGTCAGGTCGGAGCTCATAAGCCCCCATTGACTTCCATGCGAGTGCTTTCTGTCACTGATAGGATGCTTGAAGCAGCCAATGGGTGGCAAGAATCGCCACAGCATGGCTGCATGATAGAGCGCTGCTTACCTTAGGCAAGCATACTAAAGTATCAGAGTGCTTTCATCCGTATTGTTATGTAGGAAAGACTACACAAACAGCTCCGCGAGCAGCACCTCTACAAGCAGGAACTATAGAATAGCAAGCAGTGTGATTATTTTTTATCCATGAGAATTCCTTTAAGAATGCTGTAGATATTTTGGTATCACGCAGTGACGCGGTTAAAACCCACTCAATGATGCTTCATACTCAAAATAAAGTTAATATAAGGTTCTAGATTATAAAGAATCTCAGCATTTCAGGTTCTCTGTTATCTTCCAAACACGGATTAGAACAGATTGTTTACTGAAGGAAGGGTTAAATATATATATGTCTTTTTTGTATATTTCTTGTAATATTGCCAGAAATGTACTGCTGACTAAACAGAGCGTTCCGGGCCCCATTTCTTACAATGATACCGCTGTATGTCTAGAAGCCAATGGGGATGATGCAGCTCTATGGCCTTTATATACAGGATCTATTGCATTACATTATTCCAGAACATCTGACCCCAGCAGCCTACGCTTCCACGCCGATATGTTTGCTTCCCGCTCGCTGTTTGTCTGCGGCATCTGGTGCAGATCTTGGTGCATGCACTTTTACCCCTAGAAGCTGCGTTTGGTAATAGACCTGGGAACAGTCTGCTGCGTCATCTCCAAGGAGGCCTGCTAGACAGCTTGGCATGAACCGGAGCAGCAAGGGGTGAATAAAACAGGTTCTGCATAAAACAGAGTCACTCAAACAAACAATCTGTAGAACACAGGACGACTGAAAGTAAAAGAAATGCTTAGTGTCGTTGTCCTTTAAAGGTGTTCTATACATCATAACACGCAGGAGATAAGGACAGAGCCTCTCATATATAAACATACATACACACTTGAATGGTGGCATGTGACAGGTATGCATTCACTCTTGAGAGCTGCGATCATTAAGAAGAATACAAGAGCATAGTAACGCTGCGCCGTTTAGCGTCGGGCCCCTTAAAGAAGCCACACAAGGCTGGAACACACAACAGATCACTCTATTAGCACAGGTGCCTACTGTTACCTGCCTGACCTGCGCCTTGTTACAGAGTGAGGGAGTGCTGGCGATGACATCATAACTTGGCACTGCATTCCTGCACTCTCTGGTAGGCGGAAGGTGAGATTTGAGAAAGGTGGAGCAGGCCCTGGATAATGCACATTTAAATCTAGGAGATTTCCACAAGCCTCATTTGGCCGTATGAATTATGCATTATGAAGGGTCCATTCTGTCATCGTTTAGTAGGAGAAACGCACAGGGTGGGGCCTTGGAGAAAACAAGTGTTTTCGTTTCACTTCACGCACAGTGCCCGTGACTGGTGCAGTGTGATAAGCCTTGTGTGATGGGCACACCGCGCTCTGTAGATCCAGTGCCCCGCTGGTTCAGCGTGCGGTGTATAATATGGAGTAACATATAACGCCATCCGGTGAGGGCTTCCTCTCCACACACATAAAAGCCTGAGATCCACGCTGCGATAGTGTCCTGTCACGGCGCCCTCGCAGCACAGTGCGGTGCATCCCCACGCTGCACTCCTGACTACCTCACTACACAGCTCAATACAGCAGCTGCGTGACAGGAGCCCAGATCCCGCCTCCCGCGGGGCAGTATTATAACACAGGTAATATGGGAGCGTTTTTACCTCCTCGCACTCCTCCCGGGTGCTGGCCCTGCTTTCCATCATCTCTATGAACTGCTCCCGGCTCACGGTCTCGTCACCTCGGCTCAGCCTCTCCTCCAGCCAGCGGAGCAGGGCGCTCTGGTGCCGGGAAATAACCGACTCCGGGGCTCCTACCTCCCTCAGCCGGGCAGCCGCCTCCCTCAGCCGGGCCTGCTCCAGCAATACCGCGGGCGAGGGCGGCAGCAGTGGCGGAGAGACCGGGCCGGGGACTCCAGGCAGTGCTGCTGCTGCTCCTGGTGCGGTGCCAGGTGCCCCAGACTCCTGTAAACAAGCTGCCCCGGCGTCTTCTTGCTCCATCCCCGGATCGTCTTCATCTCCGCTGCCGCCGCTCACTACGTTCCCCATGATGATGGCGGCGCTCTGCCTTTCTGAATGTCCGGGGGGCCTGTGAGGCCCGGGATGCCTCTGCCGCCTCTCCCCGGCCAAGGCCCGCCCAGGGTCCCGCCCCGAGCCGCTCTGACAGCTCAGCGCTGGCACCTGTCGCACAGAATTCGTCCCGGGGACGGTGCTACGAGAATGCGCTTACAGGCGCTACTAATGTCCGACTCACCCGGCTGACAGAGCCGCTCCTGGAGCTGGGGGCAACCATTGCTCATACCTCCACCGTGTCCCTCTTACCTAGGAGCTCACAATGCTTGCTGGCTGTGAGTCTATCGCAGTGTTCACAGTACTGCGTATAATATATATATATATATATATATATATATGTGTGTGTGTGTGTGTATATATATATATATATACATGTATAGAAACAGCTTTACAGGCGGCCTCTAGATTGTAAGCTCCTTTAAACAGGACCCTTCCCACCTGTTGTTTCAGGATTATTATGCAATGTCCTGTCTACCCATTGTACAACGCAACAGAAAATGGTGGCGTTATATAAAACAATAATAAAATGTGTCTATACATTAAACTGTGCGAATTAAACTATTTTGTTTTCTTCCAAACATATACTGTATATAAAAAGCGATTTCTAGGTCACAGAATCACATCAAATATCTTGGGTAACACAGCTGCATGAAAGGTACACATGTTGACTGTACATAGTTTTTGTATAAACACGGTGATATAACCTAAATGCCAAGGTGCGCCTAGAATGGATGTTCCATTAGTTCCAAAATTAGTTCCAGGTTTGGCCGGGGTAAATGTCTATAGTAGTGGAACTGGTGGGGACTGACTTAAACAACAGTAAACTAAAACAATGTCAGTCACTCCTTGCTTGCAGATCCTGGCTGTCTGCTGGAGATAATCCCCTCAGCAAGTGATTGGATGATCTACTGCTAGGGGTAGCCACAGGTGTCTTTACAAAGTCAGGGCCCATAGTCAATAGAGAAGAGACTGGCTGTCAGGCCTCTCCAGTGGCCCCAGTGCTGGAGGGTTCTGTCACAACTTACATTCAAAGGATATGACAAGACGAGAATTGACAGACTAAGACAAACCGATATACTAGATGGAGAGAGCCCTGCTCGCAAGCTTACAATATTGAGGGAAATGGGGTGACAAACATAAGGCACTCTCACAGGTGGTGTGGTGGTTGTATCAATGACAAGGAGGTTCTAGCAGCTAAAATGGCGTGGCTTCTCTGAAGAAGTGAGTTTTGAGATGTTTCTTGAATGTTAGGAGGGAGGGTGAATGCTGAAGGTTCAGTGGAAGTAGATTCCTGAGATATGGGGCAGCCTGAGTATATATTAGTACCAGGCTTTTAACTAAAATTCTAAAGGTAATAGGGAGCCAGTGGAGGATTTCACAGGGTGGGGATGCAGAAGAGGAGCGACGTGCAAGGAAGATAATGAATAATTGGCAGGCTTACTAAAACGTGGTGTGGGATATATTTAGCTATATGAAACCAACTCAGGGAAGCCCCATACATTAGATATCCTGCCGTCACCCATCTCTCTTATACTCTGTTCCCCAATTCCAATTTTGTTTTCCAAATCAATATGTTTTTGTTTTTTTTAAAACAGGTGCTTCTTACATTACATAGATCCACCTCACAAAATACATCACACACTGGCACTACATACTCTGTCTGCGTTGAGTAGTAAGAGAGGGTTTGTCAAAAAATATCAAATGATTGTGACATTAAATCTCTTCAGAAAGACTAACCAGACAGATGGGTCGTATTGGTGGATTGCTAACTTTCCACCACAAAATTCCAGTTTCACCGCTGCTTACGTTACATCCAGAGGTCAAAGTCTGATGGTGCTACTAGGTAATTAGCATAACAACCTTAGATGACACCTCTTATCTTCTCATTTTAATCACATGTATCCTCATACTTCCAATACCAGAAAAGGACGTTATCAATGTCTGTGGATGATAGGAAAGTGTGGGTCAACCTGTCCCCAAAAGATGCTGACAATTAGAAATTAAAACCACCCTTCTATTCCTTTGTGTGCTGAGGCACTTTGGTAATAGACATCGCAGGGTAATGGTTCTTTGGTTTGCTGAGAATTAAAAAGATGTCCATATTGAAATTACCATTTCACATGTAGACTTAGTGGCATCTTGAACAACATTTATCATTTCCCTATTCATTATGGACTTTTGATGTAGTCCATTTGCATGTGCCAGTAGTGTTGGCAAGGAGTAAGCTGTGAGATACCATGTCACAAGTCACATCAACCAGCTTTGTTAGGATGCAGCTTTTCTCCATACTTCATCCTCATATTATATAACCTGCTGCTTATTCCTCGCTTTTGCGGTGGTCCATTTTTGTTTATAAGGAGGTGCAGTTTCCCATTAGGGGATAAAGTGTAGTCTTTACAGGACAATCTGTGTCTTGCTGGGTTTCACTTGGCCAAGCGTTGTTGTTGCTAACCATGCACCTGGTGTATACTCTCTGACCCGAATATTAGGCTGAAACCCAACTGTACAAATTAATGGCCCACATAGGTTAACAGGTTTACATGCTTGTAGCTCATGTGGGCTTAGAGAGGGTTATATTTGCCAAAGGTGGTCATTTTTTTGTGCCTCATCTGGAATTGACAATACCAAATATGAGGATGAAAATCTGCAACAACCGGGGGGGTTAAGAATATTAAGATAGCATGAAGGGGCTGTGCGTGCACGTATGCGTCAGAGTCCTAAGTCAGCTCCATTAGTTATTTGGCCTGTGACTAAAGATTTTCAATGGCCGAACACTGATTAGTCATATTACATCTTCACATGGGAAGCTATGAGTCACAGCCTCAGCCTTTGTGGTCAGGCTGGAAAGCAAATACAGGACAAAAAAAAAACAACTCAGAATCAAGCAAGAAGTGAGTACTTTCAGTGTAAAAAAATACATTGACTCTGACCAGGGGTGGTGTAACAATATATGCAGATTAAGCAGCTCCTTAGGGACCCCATTGGTCTAAGGGGCCCCTCAAAGGACATAGGAGAGGTTAGATTTCTTTATAATGTATCTAGTTCATTAACTAACTTGTGATCATTAAATATGTTTGCTTAGTGATCCTAGAAACCTAGACAGCCCTGAATGTGAGCATTTTAGTTTCAGTCACGGTTTTTGTGGGACAGTCCTGATTTCCCAGCACTGTGCCGCTTTGTGACCACTATTAGTGCCATTTGGTTAACACATTTGGAGAGTAACTACATAGAATCCCAGGTATCGCTCATACCAAATAAAATGTAACAGTATAGGATTGTCACTTTACTGACTGATCAGTAAAAATAGACATTAACTACAATAATAAGAAAGCAAGAATCCAAAGCCTTTACAAAGACAGAATATGAAGATATATATATATACAGTGTATATATATATATACAGTGTATATATATATATATATATATATATATATACAGTATATATATATATATGTTATTTTAATAGCTCTCTATATATGATTAGATAATGAGTCTGGATGAGTGCTGCTCTTAAACCATGCAGTTCCCCCAATGTCCTCTAGGGGCTTTCTTCTTCTGGCCACAATGCGCTAGTCGTTGCTTTGGCCCTACCCTATGGTCCCTCCCTCTGCGCCGTACCGGAAGAAGCGCTGTATGCGGGTACTTATGCGTTGCAGTTGTCTGCCCCCATGCTTGGGTACTTGGCAGCCGCTATTCTGTGCACGGCAGCGGTGCTGCTCATGCGCATGGATCCGGGCTCCTTTCCCAAGGTGCCCGGGCTCAGCTACCTCTTTCCGGAGCAGTGCGGGCTCTCCGGGGGGAAGCTGCTCAGTAAGGAAGAGCTGGCTCGTTACCGTGGGGGCCCCGGCAGCCCTGGCACGTACCTGGCGGTGCTAGGGCAGGTGTTTGATGTGCGTAAGGGGGACAAGCACTATGGCCCTGGTGGCTCCTACAGCTTCTTTACAGGTACCGGTCCTTATCCTTTAAAGGTCACAGGGCAATCGCTGACATCAGCTGGGCTACTAGAACCCACCGGTACCCACTAGAATGCTGTGTATTTCCAGCTGAAACTCCCTATTATTCTAATGCTTTTAATTAACAGTTATGTCTGTTAATGGCAATACAAATAATCCAAATAAAGAAGAATCTGTGATGATGGATGTACATGAAATGCAATTTTACTCTTTTTACCTTCTGTTTGGTTAAAAATGTGCACAAAAAATACAAACAGAAGCACACCCTAACAAGCGAATGGATAGTGATTTTGGGGTGCTGCTGAAATTAATATTATTTAAAAGCACCTATCTGAAGCATAAACACTGGGTATTCCGTCACACTACATGGACATACGTCAATGCACCCCAATTTCAGCGAGACCAATCTAATCCTAACATATCGCTTACCGTGGAGCTAAATCAGTGGGACTGAGACTCTTTTGCAATGCTTTGCAGAAATATCATTCCTTTGAAACATTCCTTGACAATTCACAACTCTTTGATATGTAGTTTTAAAGTGTAATAATATTTTTGTGCACATAGATTTGTCGAAAAAGGACTGTTTTGTAAAAAAGAAAAGAAAGAAATCCTCCTTTCTCCGTAGTCCTGTGTATTTCTTTGAAAATAGTTTTAAGGGACACTCCAGCCTTCATAAGCCCTTTAAAGGGATCACCCAGCTATCGTGTGCATTAAAGTGGCTGGACTGTCCCTTTGAACAATTCTCAAAGGAATACTGAGGACAGGTGAAGGGGCAGATGCATGTGGGGGGATTCTGCAGAATCTCCCCCCTGCATGTGATATACTCAACGCCAGTCAGACTCTTGTGCGCATGCATGGAAAATGCTCTCATCAATTTCAGCGGTAGCTCTTTCCTGCCACTAATTGGCTGGAAAGTGGCGCACTAATCGATGTGTCTACTTTGTGTAGCCTCATAGCCGAGTTCTAATTAGTAGTGTGTTCAGCTGTACTCTGCAAAGTCTCCATGAAGTTCCTAATCGAAAAGATCACAGCAGGCCATCGTGACATTAAAATCTACCGGATGTAAGCTGCCAGGGGAGCCAACCCAAGTTACAGCCCCCCAGTAATTGTACAGTATTTACTGTAGCACCCCATGACACTTACTGGTACCTGGTCAATATGGGGAAGAATGTAGAAAACTTTGATATGGAAATGTTTCCAACTTACTAAACAGGCAGCGTAAAAATGATCCACTTCTTCATAAAATAAGCACTTTAAAGGGGAAGAAATGAGGGCTATAATGTGTGCTAACGAAATTGCTAGCAAATGTATGATGCATATATCCACCATTGGCTTTTAAGTTATCCATATCACCAAATGCGAAGTGGGCTGCAGTGTTTGCAATTGGGCACGAAGGAAATCTGGCAGTTTTACATACTCATGATACCTAGCTAGCAATCCAGCTTGAATATTATATTGACATGGTTTGAGTTCATGCATGAAGCAGATTCGCTCATTCATGGATGGTATTCATTCATGTCCACTTATGCCATCCATGAATGAACTTTAGCGCTTACTATGTAATATCTACAATATAAAGTCATATTTTAAATATTTTAAATAAAATGTCTAATGGTTCCCATTTAATGGTTATATATGTATATCTTTCCAGGAAAAGATGCTTCCCGTGCTTACGTGACTGGTGATTTCTCAGAGAAGGGCCTTGTGGACGATGTGTCTGAAATTTCTCCCTTACAAATGCTTCACCTCAACAACTGGCTTTCTTTTTATAAGAAGAATTATAACTTGATTGGTAGGCCCTAAATGCTCCACTAAAAGCTGTTTATGTTAAATGCTGGGCTTCTTTATAGACAATTCACAAGCAAAAAGATTTTACTCGTCATTTGGCAAAACTAATTTGCTTGTGCAAAAAAAGTCAGTTTATCCAACGGTAAACGTGCTAACAATTTTATGTTTTTGTTTTGTAGACAATATAGGTTCAGTGAACCCTTTTTATACTGTGTGAAGAATTATTAAAATGTTTGGGGTTTTTTTTGTATGTTCTGTAACTATTAAACTACTTGTTTTATTCCATGTTTATCTATACAGGAAAAGTAGTAGGAAGATACTATGATGAAAATGGAAGCCCAACAAGAGCCCTAGAGGATGCTATGACGGTTATTGGTGAAGGATTGAAGCTAAAAGAGCAACGACATGAGGAGAATAAGCAGTTTCCACCTTGCAATGTAGAGTGGACTGCTGGCAGCAACAGAGTCTGGTGTTCCAAACACAGGTAAGCAGTGTCCACACAGATCCGTGAGGCTACACGTAACAGATGCCACCAGTATAATGTAATGTAGAAAGACCAGACTGCTCTGCAAACCCTCATCAAGTTACTTTCGCCACATGCAAATGGGAGTATTTCCACAGATAAAGGGAGAACAAACTATGCTATAAGTGTCCTACTATCAGCACTCCCCTCTAGTGGCATACTTAAGATGATCTTTAATGAGTTAATACACTGCTCAAAATAATAAAGGGAACACTTAAACAACACAATGTAACTCGAAGTCAATCACACTTCTGTGAAATCACACTGTCCACTCAGGAAGCAACACTGATGGACAATCAATTCCACATGCTGTTGTGCAAATGAAACAGACAACAGATGGAAATTATAGGCAATTAGCAAGACACCCCCCAATAAAGGAGTGGTTCTGTAGGTGGTGACCACAGACCGCTTCTCAGTTCCTATGCTTCCTGGCTGATGTTTTGGTCACTTTTGAATGCTGGCAGTGCTTTCACTCGAGTGGTAGCATGAGACGGAGTCTACAACCCACACAAGTGGCTCAGGTAGTGGAGCTCATCCACGATGGCACATCAATGCGAGCTGTGGCAAGAAGGTTTGCTGTGTCTGTCAGCGTAGTGTCCAGAGCATGGAGACGCTACCAGGAGATGGGCCAGTACATCAGGAGACGTGGAGGAGGCCGTAGGAGGGCCATGAGGGTGGTATGAGGGCCCGACGTCCACAGGTGGGGGTTGTGCTTACAGCCCAACACCGTGTAGGACGTTTGGCTTTTGCCAGAGAACACCAGGATTGGCATATTCACCACTGGCGCCCTGTGCTCTTCACAGATGAAAGCAGGTTCACACTGAGCACATGTGACAGACGTGACAGAGTCTGGAGACGCCGTGGAGAACATTCTGCTGCCTGCAACATCCTCCAGCATGACCGGTTTGGCGGTGGGTCAGTAATGGTGTGGGGTGGCATTTCATTGGGGGGCTGCACAGCCCTCCGCGTGCTTGCCAGAGGTAGTCTGTCTGCCATTAGGTACCGAGATGAGATCCTCAGAACCCTTTTGAGATGATATGCTGGTGTGGTTGGCCCTGGGTTCCTCCTAATGCAAGACAATGCTAGTCCTCATGTGGCTGGAGTGTGTCAGCAGTTCCTGCAAGAGGAAGGCATGGATGCTATGGACTGGCCTGCCCGTTCCCCAGACCTGAATCCGATTGAGCACATCTGGGACATCATGTCTTGCTCCATCAACCAAAGCCACGTTGCACCACAGACTGTCCAGGAGTTGGCGGATGCTTTAGTTCAAGTCTGGGAGGACATCCCTCAGGAGACCATCCGCAACCTCATCAGGAGCATGCCCAGGCGTTGTAGGGAGGTCATACGGGCACGTGGAGGCCACACACACACTACTGAGCCTCATTGTGACTTGTTTTAAGGACATTACATCAAAGTTGGATCAGCCTGTAGTGTGGTTTTCCATTTTGATTTTGAGTGTGACTCCATATCCAGACCTCCATGGGTCGATAAATTTGATTTCCATTGAGATTTTTTGTGTGATTTTGTTGTCAGCACATTCAACTATTTAAAGACGAAAGTATGTCATACGATTAGTTCATTCCTTCAGATCTAGGATGTGTAATCTTAGAGTTCCCTTTAATTTTTGGAGCAGTGTATATAATACATTTAAAACGGTGACTATTGCTTAAAACGGTGCTCACAAAGATTACATTATATATCAGAAGTAATGCTGTTTTTAATTGGATGTTGTCCAATTTACATAAATCAATACAAATATGTTTTATGCGTTTTCGAGTTATAGTGTGGATGTTGTCCACAAGTTACCCTTACTTGACTAAGATCAGGCAGTGTGTGTGTCGGGGACAGACAAACAAGCTGCTTTTAAACACTTAAGGGTGACGCTTAATTGGAGTTTTACTGATCTTTTAAGACACCGTGGATGTGCGATTGCCCCAGCACTGGAAACACAAGCATTTTTTTCATTTTAAATGCTCTTTAATGAGAAATACATTTTGACGCTTTTCATAAAAACTATTTTTGTTATTGTTGTAGGTACCCGCAGTCTAAAATTGAGGCAATAAAACAAATTATATAATATGCTCTTGCCCATTCTAAGGCAAGCCTTTCACCCATGTCTGTTGTTTCAAAGATTATAATGTTGAACCAGTAGGTTTGGAAATATTCTAAGGTTCTTCCTTTTAAAGCCTTAAAAATTAGTTTTTGGTTTTTTTTTATTCAACAATATCCAGTCCTTAGTAAGCTTCTAAAAGTTACCACTCTGGTGCATATGATTTTTGTTTGTGTGCCTTCTAGTTCAATAATATGGTGTCTATTTTGTTTTTCTCTAGTGGCGGCATACAAAGGGATTGGGTTGGGGTTCCCAGGAAAATGTACATAGCTGGTGCTGACAGTTACCGCTGTGTGTGTGTGAGGGCATCAGGACCCCCCACTGAACACCCCGATTCTACAGAATACAACAGAGGAGACCTGGACAACCCCTTACTTAAGGAATATGAGGACTGTAATCCACTTTTTGAATGGTGTTTAGTCAAACAATGAGAAGTGATTAACTTTATCTGAAGACGCCTTGTTCTTATAATTTTTTTCTCGTCATTTATATTAAAGCTCCTGGTCGTCCTTCATAAGTGTGTTTTCTTTTAGTTTGATTTAAGCAATACAAAAAAAACTGGTACAGAGCTTGATGCAACATCTACCGGTAATTCCACACACACAGGTCTCCTGTAGACCACAGTAAGCGGAGTATTGCCATTCAGGCTTTTCTACAAGCTGTTAAGCCATCTGAAGTCGTATTGGCCAATTTCTACAGTACCGACTGTAAGTGGATCGTTAAGCAACACTATGCGCAAGTCATGTTTTTGTATACATTGTCCTTGCGTCACCAGTAGACTGGTGCATTCAGATTTGGTCGACCGGTTCTGTGCTCCAGTCATCTTTGCTTCTTCTCTTGCCTCTTCTTGGTCTTCTGTCTTCATCCATTTCTCACCTCCGTCTAGTTAGTTGTCGAGGCGTCTCGCCTCTACGCACACCTTCTGCCCAATTGAATAAATGTCCATGTGCATTCGCCCTTTTTACGGAAAAGGTAACTTCGACTCGGAAGTGTAGTGTGAGAAAGTGGTTTTCTTTTTTTTTTAAAGTAGAAAAGGTATCGCTGATCCAGAGTCCGAGTGCCTTGGATTCAAGAGATGGCATTACTGTCTCAGTGGGTTTTTTTCCTTCTGGTTTAACTAATATGGGTTTGTGGAATGGTTGAACTTAATGAACTGTATGTCTTTTTCAACTTAAACTATGTAACTGGTACTGGTTGTAGGAGATCAGACTGCTGTGATACATAGAGAAGGGCTTTGAAAGAATGGCAGGACTATGTTGCTAAGCAGCACCTTTAAAATATACAACAGAACTACAATGTTTTCTATTCTTTGTATCACCTTAATGCTTTTATCATCCCAAGTACCAAGCTCAGAGTCATCTTTCTCCAATGTACCAACCGCTCCCTTTCAAATTAAATCACCGTTTTACAGTTTCTATCATAAAAAAATCATTTTTTCCATACATTGCAATAAAATTATTTAACTTTAGATTTTAGATTAAAAAGGCAGCTTTGCAATTATTTGGTACAAAAGAACCCCCAAACTCATTGTGCCCTGCTCAGCCCATCATTGTATCAATGTGTTAGCATGTAAGAGTACAGAATCCTAAAGAAAAAAAACCAAAAACACACGCTCTTGTAATTAATCCAGGTATTTTGGATATTTAATCTGTATAAGAAATGATTAGCGTCAAACATTTTTTGTCACATGTTTAAACCGACTTATTTCACAGAGCACCAACAAATTAATAATGCTGAGGAGCAGAGGGGAAAAAGTGCATATGGGAGACTGATGATAAACACAAAAAGGGGGTCTGCTCAGTGGAAGCGATGAAAGTGGAGAACTCTGGAGGCTTTTTAACAGCTGCTTTTGATATTTTTTTTGATAATTCCGATACCAGGAGATCTCCCTCCGACACCAAAGCAAGCATTCCAGAGTGCTTCCACGATTTGATTATAGTGTTAGTTATAAAGCTTATATATTAAGGCCACAATTTAATTGGCTTTCCTCAAAACCTAACCCTGTTTTTTCTTCTATTAAAAAAACACAAAAAAAAAACCTTTCCTCCCAGATTCCGAACATTTATTACACAATTTTACAGAGATGGTGGGTGTTAGTCTAAGACCTCATGAAAGGGAGTGTGGGCAATCCTTCTGGATAGAGTTTCTCTGAATCAAGCGTAGGTTTAACCTTCCAATATACTGTCCAGCTTGACATTTTCCCGCATTTATCACTTGAATTAAAAAGTCCAGTTAGCATCTAGCAAAGCCTATACATGTACAATCATACAAATTGTTTATATTGGAATATATAATGTGGTCCATTGATTCCATGATGGAAGTGCACACCGCTTCTGCTTGGCTGGGCTGATGTCTAACGTAACTTCCGTCCTTTAAGCAACAAACTCTCTCCTGTTTACAGAATACTAAGAAAATCCTCCCAGCGTCAACACATCGAAGCAGATGTTGCAAACCCTAACAGGTTTGTTCAGGTCAAACTTTATAATGGGAATCTCCTTGGTTGAGCATTTATAGCAGAGGAGACGGCCACAGTGTCGGCTGTACCAGGGGAGAAAAAAGAAAGGGAACGTATCATTAACTGTCGTATTCTGTGAATGATCCTACATCTCACATAAAAAATTATAAGGTGCCAAAGCTACTTCTATACTACTACAAATAGTTATTTTGTTGTTACTAGAATTTATATAGAGACAATATAAAGCACTCCAAATATGTTTAAGAAAGTTGAGGCTTTAGGTGAAAAAAAAGAGACTTTTTAACTTCCCACAACTCTAACTATTAATAATATTATTATAGTACATTTCATAACTTGCAGCTCTTACCAGTGGTGCTTCCTGGTGGTGACCCCAAACTTAGCTGTGCACTCATAACAATTTGAGCCATCGCACCACGGAGGCTCTTGTGAAAGCATGTCTGAAATGAAACATTTGAAAAGCAAAGAGAGTCGGACTTGGTTAGTTTGTTTTCTACATGTTCGCTATAAATTGTTCTCATGCATAGGTAAGAAGAGTTAACACACAAACATGTTTTGGATACCTTAATGAAACGTATTATACCCAATGGCCCATGGAGCTAGCACTTTCATCATGGTATACATTTGGAAAGAGGAGCGGACATCGGTTCACACTGTTATAGCCCAGTTGTGGCTACTGCTTACCCAGAAGTCTAAATAGAAGCTGTTTAGTAGCAACTTGATAGTTGAATATGTTGACTCCTTGATTGTTATTTACACCGAGCCTGGCACCAGCTTTCACTATGGCCCGGCAGAGGTTGGCATTTCCCTTTATGTAGGCCAGAAGGAGTACTGCAAAACACAAAACAACCTTCAACTGCAACCTACCATGAAGAATTAAAAAATACACATTTACACACAAGCCGCATGAATGCCTAGATCTTATGCTGGCAATAGATTAGACTTAAAAAAATGCCCGAAGCATGTGCAAGTCAGTCGTAAATGTCTAAAAGACAAATAACATCATAATTAAAAAAATAAATATTTTTAAATATGGAAAAAACGAGAAAAGCTAAAAAGCAACACACATAAGTTAAGTACTGGTTGGGGCGAAAAAAGCGCCAAATTTCAAAGTGACATTTTTGCCAATCTATACCCACTACTTTAAATGTTCCCGCAAAGAATGGTATAATGCAGCAAATGATAGATTGTGTTGGTCAGAAGAGGGAGACCAGAAACCCACGTACCTGTGTTTCCCTCCGAATCCGGTTTATCAAGTGGGTACTCCGGCATACATTCTAAAAAGAGTTCGAAAATAGCAGCTGCGTTTTCCTTTCCGTATTGGCCCAAAATATGCATTGGTGATTGACCTCTGTCAAAAACAATAAGTCTTAACAACTCCACAGCAAGGCTGGTGACAGAAACAGTATAATTCCATTTTGCTGACTCACAATAAACAGCTATTGACAATGAAATGAAAGAGAGCAATGCTGTTTAAATTAACGGTCCATGAAGTGGGTTTATTAAAACTTCTTTTTATGTATCATAGTAATACACTGTCATAATGCAAGGCAATTTAGTTGCAATTCAAAACTTGTAAAGTTATTAACGTCAGATTATGTCTAAGGGTACTGTATATGTGAAGCAGAAAAAATGACAAAATCTACATGAATCATGAAAGTTTCATTAAAGTGCATATGATGGCTGGAGTGTCCCTTCTAACAATGTAATCATCATTATGTATTAATTTATAAAGCGCCATCATATTCCACAGCAGCCCTGGACCACATGTAATACTGGAGCAGGGCAGCTGCTTATATCATAACAGAACAAATTAGACAAAAAAATCATTTTTTCTACCTTAAATTCAGTGCTTCTGCGTCCACGTTGCATTCATTTAAAAGGCAACGGATATTGTTCAAGCGACCATGCATTACAGCAAGGTGGAGAGCTGCAAATAAGCATTCAGAAGAGGCAATAAACAAAAGAGCTTTTCCTGAGAGTATAAATACATAGTTTATGTGTTGGCATATACTATGCCATCATCCACTTTGACACTACACTTTAGTTATACGTATATATATGAAAGCACGTTGTGCTGAGCTGGCAGCCTCCAGTTGGAGAGATCAAAGATTTCATGTTACTGGGCCTATGGAATGCTCACAGTGCTTACCATTATTCCCGTTCTCATCAGTAGCTGCAAAGTCCACTCCATTCTCCAGCAGAACAGAACATATAGTGGGCATGTCCTGTTGGGCTGCCAAGTGAAGGGCAGTCTGGCGGTGCTTTGTTAATTCATTCACCTTGGCTCCTGCAAGAAGCTGGAGGAACAGATCATTTCTTGAGACGCTAATGATGTTATCAATATCCTTAAGCGATAATACAGGATATTCTAGATATATCACCATCGGTTATTTCTAAAATCTCAATGGCAAGGTATGGCAATTTTATTTAAAGATACTGAAATCCACAGGTTTTAATCCATACTCTCTTTTCACCTCACTCAGTCCTGTTCGTTATCCGTGAGTAAATAAAAGAAGGTAAACATATCTCTGGACGTTTAATATCTGCACCAGGGTGGAACCCAAGTATCCTGGGGTCCAAAATGATGCACACAGGCAAAGGACAACTCTAAAAATACATTCTGACTGGATTAATCTCTTAAGATGTTCCATCAATGTCCATAAATCTCACTACTTACCAGGTTGCGAACTATGATCTCTGATCCTGCCTGCACAGCCAGGTGCAGAGGCGTTAATTTAGAGGCATCCTGGACTCTGGAGTTAACGTTGGCTTGTACGCTGATCAGGAAAAGCACACTCTCGATATCGGAATTCTGAACTGCGATATGCAGGAAGTTCCTCCCTTTGTTGTCCACCTGAAAAGAAAAAAAAAAGTAAAATCAACCTAACAGGAATACATTATCCATATCCTCAGGCACATAATCTATCCAAAGCTAATATTAATGCATAGCATCCACTGCCATGCATACCACCAGCTGAGTAGTGTCAACATTGACTGCCACAGTCATATGGCACTATACTATACCCAGCCCCGATGAGTTGGCAACACTAATGGAGTTTTAGGGTATTTTGGCCTCAACAGGGCGCGTGGATAAATGTGGTCCCAAAATGGATAGCATCTTTAATGGTTTGTTATACCTTTTACTAGATGGGATCTTGTGGTTATGAGAATCTTTTCATACTAAAAATAGTTGCTCAAACCAGAGCTCAGAAAAGTAACCACTACATTAAAGAGCATACTTTCACAGCATTTTATTAATACTGAAATGAAGAAAAAACATCATGGCCTCCATCACTGTTACCTGCTCAGCTGCTCCGGGCTCCCGCTTCAGGATTGCTTCTGCGGCCTTGTTATTTTTGAACGTCATGGCGCAAGCGAAAGGGGTCATGCCCTGTCTGTCACGTACATTTAGCCTGATATCAGGGTGTGAAATCATTAGCTGAATAATGACACGGTGCTGGTTAGTGATGGCAACATGGATTGGAGTTCTCCCCTCGGCATCCTGTGGTCAAAGGGTTAAACGTTATTAGGCAAAAAGTAACAGACCTGTACTTTAGTTCTAAACTGCCTTGTGTACACATTTGGGTACTAATGTAGTTGTAGCTTCATTAACTTTTAACCGTTTAAATATCTTGTCAAAGTGGCCCTTTTAACTGTAAGGTTTTACGTATGATACGTGCAGGGTTCTCGTGGAAGGTAACAAATACTTATGTATATATTTCTTTGACTGTGGCTTGATTAAATGCAATCAAAACTTTCATGTTCTCTACAGTCAGGCGCAAAAAGACAGACTACTAGAAGCTTTTTGTGTTTTTTTTTGCTATTCCACATTTAGTGTTTAGGGTGTCTGGAATAATAAAGGCGTTAGGCAGCTTTTAAACTACAGCTAGATCGCTCTGCTTTTAATGCTGTTCTATGCAGTCCCTTTCAGTGAGTGCCTGTTGGACCAGACGGGATAAGTGCACATAGGGCATGTTTTAGGCTAGCTTTGTTAATGCATTGTGTAGGTTGTTATTCACTTAAAATGTATCTATACAGAGAGCATTCAAAACCCTGAACAAATAGATCATAACATATATAATACAGTCACCTACGTGATTGTAAAAATCAAGGTTAAATGAGTGCATATATCAATAATTGCAGATTTACCAACTCCTCATACCTGGGTATTTACATTGGCACCAAACTCCAGAAGGCACTGCACCACCTCCTCCAAACCCCAGCATGCTGCCAAATGCAGGGGTGTCTGTCCATCTCTGGCCTCTTCTTCCCCTTCGCCATTAGGTCCAGGTTTTCTAGGACTATTTACATCACAGCCACTGAAGAGAGAAGTTGTGAGATTCAAACATCACAGACTTAAGAGTGAAATAGGCAGCCCATCCTGCACAAGAGTCCACTCCAACTGTATAGCAGAAGCTTCAGCAACACCCTCTGAAGTTTGGGAGCATGTTCCATTTTCAGCTGGAAATTTATCCAAAGCACAAAAAGCAAAAAAAAACATTGGAGCGGGGTGTAAACAAAATTAAGGTGTGTAAAGCTGGTATATACTTTTCCTAAAAATATCGTTTTTTTTATTTTTTTCTTAGTGTAAAAGAAATTAAAAATTCAACTAAAACCAAATGTCTAACGATAAATATTTTGGAGTTTTAAAATTATATATCACATGCCAAACACAATTGCAATGTTCCATTCCTCATTCAGTTATACGAGATACACTTAGCGATTGAGTAATGTTATCAGCCACTATGTAGCAACCACGTGTTACTCATCTGAAAATATTAGGACTGCTTCACCTTTTCACTGAAAAATGTAAGATTGAAACCATGTCACTGTCTAACCTGCGGATAAGGAAGCAGGCCACTTGCTCTTTGTTTTCATCAATGGCCCGATGAAGAAGAGTTTGCAGACATCCAATTGGCCCTGGTCCCCAAAACGTTGCATCACACCCATGTCTTACCTAAGGGAAAAATAATAACGCAACATTAAGTATTTCCTAAGGTAGCAAATGCACCTTGAAGTTATTCAAAACAGGCGCCACGTCATAATAGTTTTTTCTCCCCATGTACATTTGATTATTGGCCATTGTCCTTCCATATATTCCACCAGAGCCTTAAAAGGACATCACAAACGTTACACTTGTTTTATACCCCGGGTAATTTTTATGAGATCAATTGAATGACAAATAATCTGGCCCCAGCCTGTAATGCCGGTGTCTGAGTAGCCTCGGACGCGACCTGGAACGATCTAGCATGTCATTGTCTTTGGCCATTCAGCTGAATAGACTTACCAGGGTTGACGCAATGTCTTCCAGGTCATTTTCTAGCGCTAGCCATAGGGGAGGATTCCCTTGATCATCAGTAACAGACATGTCAGCCCCACGTGTGCAAATAGCATCCACCACCAAGGGAAGCTTGTTTCTAATGGCCAGCTGCAGCGCAGTCTCCCCATCCCGTGTTCTAAATCAAGGATGCAAAATGTGAGAGCCATTGGAATCTGCTATATTTCTGGAAATATGAGCTGACACAGGAGTGCATTGGTATTAACAGTCTACAGCGTTCCCTCCAGTTCTCACAATCACCTTCCTCAAATGTTTGGGGTTAAGCCCCGATCCCCGTCCTGTTCTTTCCCTTGCACAATATGCTTGTCTCTGCAGGATAAACACACACTCTGTTTTGGAATATACACAGCTGTTGCAGAATGTACAACTACTATAAGAAAACACAGTTGATCATAACTATTAAAAAAGGTGTACACAGGCTGCAACACTAGCCAGGCTAGCTCAACAATAAGTCCCCCTTAATCCAGAAGCTATCACATTTGATGGCTGGCCTCTAAATCACCGTTGCTGATCAGCTTACCCAGAAAGCACAAACAGGCGGTTACAGAAATGATTTTGATTAGTAGATATAATACCTGATATTTATGTCGGCTTGGTGTTCTAGCAGGAACAAGGCACTCTTGCTGTCTTGTCTCTGTATTGCCATGTGTAAGAGTGTCTGTCCATCAGACATGGTGTCATTGATGGATGCGCCAGACCCCAGGAGTTGGGCAGCGATGGTGTGCATGCCTGAGAACACAATCACACATTAAAACATTCTCAGATGATTAAAAACAAATACTAATACGCATTCACATATACAAATAAAAATCAGATGCTTTAAAATTAAAGGGGACAAAAACTATGGATTTCTACCTTATTCCCAGCTTTAAATGTACCCCCCGTCAGTTCACTAGTGATACCACAACCCAAATGAATTGCATAACAGATAACTGAAGAAAAGAATATTTAACATCAAACCTTTTCCTTAGCTTAGTTAAGTTCAGGTCTAAGGGATAAAAAAGGTTCAACAATATAATCAAATGGGAATTTTAAATACATAAAAGAGATACTGATGGAAAGTGCCAAATGTGGAGCAATCGCAATGGTAATCTCACAACAGGTGTAGTGACATAGTATTCCTCAGTTTGCGCAACTGCTGTTAAGACGACCAAAATATTGGTTTAGAGTTCCTACAAACCTAGAGAGTGATGAATAGGAAGAAATGTAAGGCTACATCAATACATATGTCAGTTACGTTCCTAATACCCACCTGTCCATAAGGCCAGACCCAACACTGTCTGTTCTCTAGAATCCTTCAGACCGAAGTCAGGGATGATCTGGAGATTATTGGTTGCATGAAGAGCATTAGCTGTAATAAAAAGTAAATGCTTGATATAATTTATAAGATCCACTACTGTTGAAAAGGATACGGCACAAGACAGAAGTGATATAAAGAGAGTATGGCAAATACTCATATTTTTATCTGCTATATCTACATACTCTGGTAATGTAAGTAGAATTTGTAAGAACGTATAGATGGGATTTTACATGAATAAATGACAATATTGCTTTAGAGGAATAATTATATATACATATATACATATATACACACACAATTCTGTAACAGCTACGAAGAGCAGATCTTTGCATTACTCGAAAAAAAATGCACGTTTAATGTAAGTGTAATAAATAAAGTCAGATACGTATCTGATACGTCAGATCACCAAATAGGTCCACACACACCTTTTTGCTCCAGTATTACAGAAACAACATCAGGGTGGCTATAAGCTATTGCCATGTGTAGTGGTGTTTGTAGAGAGATATTAGCGGCCGGGTTATTTTCAGCTGGCGCTTTCAGTGAAGGAACAGCCTCTGTAGTCTGGATGTTTGGGTTGGCGCCTTGCTGTAATAGTTCTGCTGTAAGATTGGGCAGCCCGTGCCTACATGCAGTGTGTAATGGCGTCTCCCCCTAGAGGTGTGCAAAAAGTTATTTTTGGCAAAATAACACAACACAACATATATGTGACATGTACTAAGTGACATGTACTAAGGTGAATAACTTTTCACACCATCCTACCAGTCAGGTACAGTTTATCGGATATGTACACAGTATTTAGCATAATTAAAATGTGCTGCTTCAGCTAAACATCTTCTATTAGCAAATACACCATTCAGCCAAAAGTGTGTGAGTTAAGGTGTTTCAGCTGCACCCATTGCTAACAGGTATATAACACCAAGAAGCCATCGACATGGACAACAATTGGCAGTAGAATGGGTCACACTGAAGAGCTCAGTGACTTTAAAAATGGCACTGCCAGAGGATGTCACCTTTGCCACAAATCAGGTTGTGAAATTACTTCCCTGCTAGATCTGCCCCAGTCCACTGTAAGTGCCATTATTGGGAAGTGAAAGCATCTACGAGTAACATTAGACCATGAACACTGACAGAGTGGGCCTGTTGAGTGCTGAAGTGCAAAGCGTGTAGAAGTCACCTGTCCTCTGTAGCAACATTCACTACAGAGTTTCAAACCTTTAGAAGCAACATCAGCACAAGGACTTTGTGTTGGGAGCTTCATGAAATGGGTTTTCATGGCTGAACAGCTGCACACAATCTGAAGATCACGTCAGCTGGAGTGGTGTAGAGTACACCACCACTGGACTCTCGAGCAGTGGAGTCATGAATTATGCTTAACTATCTGGAAGTCTGATGGACAAATCTTGGTTTGGGACTTGTCAGGAGAATGCTACTTGCTGGAAGTGCTTACCATTAATGGGGTGGATAATTGATAATGGCTTGGGGTTGTTATACAGCATAAAAATAAATTGTTTGTGGGAAAAGTTTGGGGAACTGACATTTCCTGTTCCAGCATGACTGTACCCAAAGACATAAAGCAATGTGCTGACCATAGCCCCACTAAACACTTTGGGATGAACTGGAACACAGAATGAGAGCCAGTCCTTCTCATCCAACATCAGTGCCTGACCTCACAAATGCTGGACTCTTCCTTGACACTTGAAAGCAATGCAGAAGCAGGGTTGCTGGTAGAAAAGACAGAAAGATGCCAGCCTAAACTATGGAAACATTCATAAGAATGGCGCCCGAGTGCTGTATGTGTGCACTGATCACAATCGGCACTTACCCATTTATTTTTATGATTGACTTTTGCACCATGAGTTGCCAAGAACAGAGCAGCTGCCTCATTTCCTGCTCCTGCAGCTCTTTGTAACAAGCAATTACCTGCATAAAACAATACATATATATAAATAGGAATATAACATACAAAAACAAGCAAGCTGGAGAAGTAAATAAAAACATGCACTTGTCAAAGACTCGGGTCAGGAGTTAAAGACTCATGTTGAAACTCACATGTGGTAATGTGAATACAAACCTCTTGTGTTTACCTGTTACTGTGTCAGGTGCATCTGTGTTGCTTCCCCGTTTGATAAGTCTTGCTGCGAAGCTGTTCTCATCAAAAGAGGTTCCATTCACTACAGGAGCATCATCGAAGGGATTGACGGATTGGCCGGATGACACTGTTATATACTGAACCGCGAGCCACAGTGCTGTGCTTCCCTCATGATCCTTGAGTTCTAAATCTAATCTAATATAAAATGGACAATAATCATGCCTCATTTAATATCACTGTGAATCATTTTCGACAGCTCATTAAAAAATTGTGTGTTTCACACCAAATGAATGCCCCACCCTCAATAAAACGCACATCATACATCTTCAGAACTACAGTGCTTGTCTGCTTCAGTAGAAGTAAAAGTCACATAAGTGTAATTTCCCATTTCCCATGAAACAGGTAAACTTCATAGAAAAAGAAAAACAAAACGGGGATGGGAATGTCCATTATGAGCTGTTTGTTTACTCAGTAAGTCATTTTCACTTAATTGCTGCAAATGTACAATTTACGGCTTCAGTGTTGCTTTGTTTCAATGTTCCCGCAGGTTGTGCCTGTACTGCAATTGCCATGAACTTCATCCCCCCCTACAGGGTTTCAGTTACTTCACACCACCAGAAACGCACAGAGAAGATTCTCCTGCATTTCTGCAAATGTTAAATGATCAGTTTTAGGTTTTCTGCCCAACCTAAATGAACAATCATAGTCATTGATATGAATAGGGATAGAGCCATATAACCACCTGTATCTAGGTTTCATATTAATTGCAAATGGTTGTATTAGAAACAAGCTACAGGAAGACCGGAATTAGTTGATTCTCTAATCAGGAAAAGACTGGGGATTAAAATTGCCCGATGTTAGCAAATGGGCACAAAATCTAGAAAAACAGCATCACATCAAGAAATAGCAGAAAAAGATTTAACCCATACATACTGTTTGCACTGAAGCAGCTGGTTAAAGACATACTCGTTCCTAGCCAGGATAGCCGAGTGCAAAGGAGTCCTGCAGATAAACAGCACAATAAAAGATCATCTGTATGGAAACAAAACTGCCAAATACATGCAGCCCGCAGACTTACAACCTGCTTCATATTCCACAAACCAATATATATATATTACTTATGGCAATGCAAAACAGTTAATAGAAACATATTTGTCTTATCCACTAGATAAACACACTATGTTCTTCTCACACCACCTTGGAGGAAACAATAGAATGTCTCAATCCTAATAATCCAAAAGGGACTTTCTAATCCTAATTAAGGATTATGGGGAAAGCGACCTCATTAGCCACAGAGAGTGAACTCAGCGTGGTGTTCTGGAAATGCTAAACTAAATATCATGGCAGCCTCCATATCTTCAGACACTGTGAAACAAAACCACCCAGGTCTCTTCAGTGCTTAACTACACTATTGTACACAACACAATATATAAAACGCACAGAAACAATGGGTTCTCAACAATTGTTGTTGCTTTTTCTTCTGTGCTTTGATGCATGAAAACACTGCATTCATAATACAGTGGCCATGGAACATAATCCACTGTTACACATCACATGTTTAACCATGTATCAGCCATATTTTAGTTTGCTTCAATTGTTACAACCTGGTAAATGATGTTAAGTCGTGCCGTTGATACTTGCCTTCCTTTGCTGTCCTGCATGTTGGGATTAGCCCCGGCGTGTAAAAGTGCCTCTGCGATGTGTGCGATGTCAGACATCACCTCCGGGGAGCGGTCCTTCACTGAACAAGCAGCTACCAGGTGTAGTGGGGTCTCCTGCTCCTCCAACGTTGCAGCGCTTACCCGCGCGCCATTTTTTATCAGGAAGTTGGCAGCAAATTTGTCATCTTCAATGAAAGACAAGGCAGAGCAACACAAGTTGACATCAGACAGGGAAGAGAGAAGGGAAACCTAAAACATGTCACCTATCATACAAAGAACGAAGCCCAAATTCTAATGATTTAGCGCTCGCTGTTTTGACATGTTTCGGGTCATTTGTCTATTTATCTAGCCTTAGTTTATCAGTTTATTACATATATTTGATATTTATAAGTAACATAGCAAGGTTGAATGTACAAGTGCCCACTTATACTTGCATTGCAGACATGACTGCAATAAATGTTACGAGACTATGAGTGAGCTCTTGGATTTTTTATGTATTTATTATTAGCATCGATAAATCACAATATTACCCTTTTACTTACCGACATAATTATCTAATATTAACTAGAGTGCCCTTTGTGCAGCTGAAAGAATATTTACGGGTGGGCATTACAGGTATTTAGTATCCTGGTGATTTACTTGCTCCATGTTGCTAAAACATCATCCTCACCTCTTTGAATGGCTTTGTGCAACAGGCTCCAACCTCTACTGTCTACCATATCAATATCTGCTCGGTTATTAACCAGAGTTGTGGCAATGCTTCCAGCCTTCTGGAAAGGGCCAGGTCCAAGGCAAGGTCTCCATTTTGATCCAGTTCATTCAATTTTCCAGGTAGCTGAAATAAACAAAATGTCACTGGTTTTGTCTTAAAGTTATGGGAGTTTACATACATACTTAATACTGTTTCTCCCTTGTTTCACTTTGACCCCTGATCACAGAGTGATTAACACGCAGAGTTCTGTAGCCCAGCATTGCTGATGGCAGTAGCTGGGATCACCAGAGGTCCCTGCAGCATCCGGAAAAACCCTCCTAGGAATTGAGGTTTGGTTCTGGGTAGATAAGCATTGACAATGCTGACAAAGGATGCTTGAACAGAATTTCAGGCATTCAGCATATAAGTGTAAATGGAGCCTGCACAGAGCGCCGTTCTGCAAGCGATTCTGGCCCCTGCTGACAGGGAGACCCTAGACTATCTTATGACAGAGATCATACTTTTTCGTCCTAGTTAACACCTAGCATGATACTTAGGACAAAATAGTACGTCCTAAGGTCATTAAGGGTTTAATATTTATGGTGGATAAATATGATGATGAAAGAAATGACAGCTCCCACAGCAACACCTTTACACATTGTTTGAAATACAAGTATGTGATATTTTTAATTTTAAATAAAGGTTTTATTACAAATATTTTTTAAAAAACAATTGCCAGTTTTTGACAACTTCACAATAAAAGTCTGCTACCTGTGGACACCTATGAACCTTTTATTCAGAATCAGCAAAATGCTGGTATGTAGGGAGTAGTGTCAGCACAGGGCTTGACAGACAGAAACTCAATGTATTAGATTTGCATTTGATAGCGGGAAATGAATCTCTATTTCCCATGCTAGCTTGCCAAACAGCTTAAATGGGCCATGAAGGGAAGACCCTCTGAAAAGGTTTTTGCTCGGAGGATATAAGCACTGGATCAGAAAAAAAATTACACATGCTTCACAGATCGAAGCTGTGTAGACTTTTTATTTAGTTTTGTATTTAATATGGTGTAACATGAATAAACCATAACACCTCTTGTAACATTTGAGCAATCTTAGCCTGACCTTGTTCTACCTCCAGCAGTAGTAACCGTTTTGTGGCTGTGCTTTCACATTATCGTTCAGACTATTATGTTGTCACCACCACTAACAATGGCCAGTGTTTTACTATATGTATTCTAACATATACATTATGTTGTTACTCCATAATATCAAAACCTTACCATACCTGGGAATCCATTTCTATTAGGTACAAGAAAACCACATCTTCTCTTTCCACCTTAATTGCTTTGTGTAAAGGGAATTGAGTCTTCGATTTAATCATTTTGTATAACAGCTGAGCACTCATCGAACTGAAGTCATCCTTTCTTAGGTCATCCTAGAGAATGGGAGAACATACAACATTACTGGAGAGCATCTTCCAATTGTTGCAGGCCACTGGATTGATGCAAATGGAAATTGAAGGACTCCTATGATACATATTCTGGAATATTTGCCTTTATTAGATTCATTTTCTGAACTTATGTCTAAGGAACATTAACAACACAAAAACAGCCCATTAGATATTCATCGAGACACTCTTACCCAGTGACTGGCAATAATTTCTCCGCAATAATTTAACAAAGTGCTGGCATTCAGTTCCTCGGCTGTCTGATAGAAACGTATGCAGTTCCTCACGTTCACCAAAGACATCACCCCCTTTTCACACCTGGTATAAAAAGTGCTCAATGTGAAAAGATGTTCATAGAAGAAACACGTGCTGTACAACCCATCTATATACTGTTCATGCTATGTTTTTCTATTAGGGGTATTTTTTGCCGGAAAAATTATCTCTATCCCTCCTGTTATCTGCAAGAGATCCAGACCCCTTCATTCAAAACATTAAAAAAAAAAAAATAACCGAGGTCTTTTGGATGTGTGAAGGCAAAATGTATTGTAGCTTAACAAAAACAGGTCAACACACATAAATCGCAAGAGTTTAATTTAAAGTGCTTACCTTTCTCGCAGGGTTTGAAGCTGAAACTGATTTGCCAGCTTCATCAGCTCTGTTAGGAAAAGGTCATCTTCTCTCAACTCCAGTTCATCTGTGTAGATCCACTGAAGCATAGCCATAGTCACCTCAGGGTTGGAGTCTGAGTGGAGGGGTAAAGAGGTCAAGCTTTATATATACTAAACATTAGTAACAGCATTGCAAACATCTACATCCCAACCAACGCAGGCACCGAACCAGCGTGTTAAAGGTGCAGTGGTTTCAACCACCAGGAAATGAATCTTGCTTAGGTTCAATTAACGAACATACATGTGTCTCCTGGGGGTGACTCGCTTGTAGTACTACACAGAAGGGTCTGTGTTTCACTGTGAACCCATGACATATGTCTGCATTCAGAGCGATGACTCCTCTGTACTCCATTGGCATTGTAAATAACAATGAGCTGCTGATCACAGTGCTTGTTAGCTCAGTATGTTCAGGACAACGTGAAAGGGGGATTAAAGAAACATGCTCACGAAACAAGGGAACAAACAAATACTGGTGCTTTCTTTCTTGCAAATATAAAAAAATATATTTTTTGCCTCATGAAAAATCCGCTGTGTGTGGAATACGAGACAGTGAGTTTTCAACAAGGGAAGGAAACATTCTCAAAGAGAATCCGTCATGAGACAAAAACCTCAAACCCAGCCTCACAAAAAACAGACGAGCGAGAGAGAGACACACAAAATGTCTGAAAGTTGCTACAGATTTCACAACCGTATTCTACACATAACTGGGTTAATAAATAATACATCATGGTATCTTCCCATGCATGTTGTATAATTGGTGCAATATGAAGAACACTTCTTGTAACACCGGCCTTGTATGAAAGAATCCCTGAGTGTAGCCAACTGAATGCTCACCTGACAGGTCAAGCTCTTTGGTTGAAGCCAGGTTGGCCAAGCTCCACACATCACTCCTTGCAGCCAGCACAAATTTGTGAGCAGCGATGTTTTGGTCCCCAACCTTTATCTTCAGATCGCTGACGTTTTTACACAGAAACAAAAAAAACATTGACGTAACTCAGGTTTTCAATGTAATTTACCGTAATGTAATATAACGTTTGTCGGATCCCAGAGAAGCAAACAAATCAAGGACGTTCATTAGGACAATATATGTAGGATTATTGGCATAACATATAATTCTGGCTGTAGTTTATAGGAAGCTTTGACTATTAAAAGTGCAGTTCCTACTGAATTTATCGGTTTTGTAAATAAATGCTATATTATAAACGTAATGAATTAAAAATAAAGAAAACACTGATATTTAATGCTGTCAAGATACAATCTACAAAGCAAAAGCTAGGGGGGGGGGTGTTGCAAGAAATAAAAGCACAATACGAGACGTAGTGATGTGCTTGGAATTTAGGAGCCATTTACAGATTAACAGGAGCCAAGATGACTTGGGGGAAAAAAAGGGAAAGTAGATTTTCTCCTATAAAGTTTTATAAGAAAGTGACAGGCATAAATAAATAACTCTCTAACTGCTTAGTTCTTAGGGCTAATCATCAAATCATTTTCCACTGGACAGCAAGTTACAAAACCTTTTTAGTCGTTTCACTTGATACTCTTGACAGACACAAGGAGCTCATTATTACAAGTTACTACGTAAAAAGGAGAAAAAAAGTTGGTTGGCTTTTTTAATTCCAATCTTGTATTTACACATCATGTACAATGGGCCTCAGATGACTGAACTGTAAGCTAATGAAATACATTCACTCATCCCAACATGTCATAAGTCTTGAAGTGAGGTCACCAGACTGAACAAGGATGCTTTGAAGCTTGTGGCAGCCAAGTGCCACAGCGACAAAGACCAAACAATTAGTAGAGAAAGAGCATGGGATAAGGATAACTAAACTAATTTTTCCATCCTTAGAATGAAAACAAAGCATTCACTATAACACCTGACCAGAGGAGAACGGTACCTGGAAATTGCAGAAATATAGGAAATCTATTTAAATACATAAAAGCTTTGGTTTTTATCACACTATAGAATCCAGAACACTGAGCACTGCAAATAAGATGAGCAAAGCAGGGACCTGACTTTCCTGTTCTCTGGGAAATGAGAAATCTGGTGTTTGGTCACATCCTGTGATAAAATCACAAACATTTCCTGGGATGGATAACAGGAACCAGACAATATAAAGTTATGTTTGAGGACGCAGCATATACAAATGTTATCCTAGCCAAAGGTCGCTCAGTGCAGCATGGAAAGGCTCTACAGTCTTACGGAAAGCCTTTATTTAGTGACAAATGTTTATCTGAAGCTGCAAATTTGTATTTAGTTTATTTAGCTAATTACATATTTTAACAGACAGATTTTTTCATATGACTACCACCATACATGCAGGTCATTAAAATGACACGCCACAATGTTTTTCTATTTCTCTCTCCTCCTCCGCTAACTTATCTTCTATCTACCGTACGTGACCTCCTTGCTCCAGCAACGATCACTGCGCAGTGATACATAACACTGTGCTGCCTGAAATGCTGAACCAAACATTGAGTAGCGAGCCCGCTATGACTCCACCATATTTTTGCTTTAAGTCCTGTCCAGCATGACTTTTAAATGTGTAGAGATCCCTTTACAATTAAGACGGAGTCCCTAGTACGGTCTCCTAGTACCGTGACAGAGCTTTATAAATCAGTCCTACCAATTCTGAATCTAGTAGGCACATGCATTGATTTTACAGCCCCCTGGGCAGGTCAGGAGAGATCAGAGGATCTCCTCAACGAGCCAATGCTCTGCACTGTGGGGCAGCTAGGTAGGACAGTGCCTGAAAGTGGAGAGGCCATGTAAGGCATTGTTGTGCTTGGGAAAGTTATGGGTCTTTATTTTGAAAATAGTTGAGTTACTTAAAAAGTTCCAACATTTGCAAACAGCCCTTCAAAAAGGTTGCAAGTCTTCAATGGTCTATTTTCCTCTCTGCTAATGAAAACGTTGAATTTCAGAATAAATTGCATATATGCTTTGGAATCTAGAAAGAGAAAAAAAATGAATATAATCCTGTCTATTAGATATCCATCTAGAAAAGCCTTAGGGATTCATGGTGTGTGAAAGAGACTCTTGTTTCATCAATGCACAATTCCCCCACTTCCCACCCTTGTCTGGTGTGAATGCGCCTGTCTTGGCAGACTGAAACGCATTAGCAGAGAAGTGAGTAGGACGTGCGGAGAATTTCATGTAAGCACCTATACAAGTAAGTACCACCTTTCCACATTCTAACAAATGCAGGAAGCATATTAATCATTTAACCACATCAGTAATTAACAGCTCCACCGAGGGTAAATAGATGACTGACACTAAATTGGGAGTACTGGATTATTTGCTCCTTCTTAAATAAACCAATGTAATCCAGATATATCAGACGTATACCAACCTGTACTGCTCCTGGCGGAAGAGCTGGGCCACAATGGTGAGGAGTCGGCTGATGAAAGTGTCACTGGAAGCATCTTTGTTGGCCTGGGCTGCAAGCAGGGTACATCTCTTCTCTGTTTCTGCCAACTTCTGCTGCATTTTCACATACTCCTGGCGCAAAAGCGCCAGGTGCTTCTGTAACTTGCTCACCTCCTCTGTAGCACATGAAACGTGAAGTTAATGGCAAATAAATAAACCACGACAAATGGACAAACCCAAACAGACGTGAAAATCCAGGCCTTACACAACAGTGTTAATACCGTGGAACAGAACGGACAGTGAGTTGAACAGTTATCTCAAAAGTGCCCAATTACAGAATACCAACTTCCCTTCCTGGATAACTAATGTTCTACGATATCTAGTTTATCATTTGTAATAACTCAGTTACAAAAAATACACAATTTATAGTTTATCGTTCGATTATAACACAAATGCGTGGAAGGTTTTTTTTTTAGCTTATGTTTTCTGAAGACCATATATTTGGAACAAGTTTAATCTGCTACTTTCACTCAACAGTTTCTTGAAGTGGTATATGGTACAAAAAGCCAACACATACTAGCGTGTTCATCTGTAAAGGAACTGTAACCCTCCACGTTTTTGTCATAGGCCAGTGAAAGATTTCTTAGCTGTCCAATCCTTTTAAGTTCTCACATTGCACGCTAAAAAAATTGCCATCTCCCATTTCAATCTACAAGTAAGTCTCGGTTGGTTTGTTGAACACAGATAAATCTGTAGTTGCCTCCAATTAGCTCACACCATCAAACCCTCTATTACTAAATGGATTCCGAGGGCCGAGGAGATTTGGGAAATTGAGGCCGCATGGTTTTGTGGGCTATTTATTGTTTTATTTAGTACCATCATATTATGTAGGGCTGTACAACGGGTAGTCAGGACATAACAAGTGGTGTAATAATTGGACTGGTGGAAACAACAGGTAAGGAGGGCCTTGGAGGGCCTTGGTCAAACGTGCTTCCAATTTAGAAGACATGATGGTTATATATGATTCTTTCTATAGATCTCAGTGGTTATCTATTGGCTTTTTCTCCTGCAGTGCCCCCTGGCCTTGGATGGTACTGTCTGGGGTACTATTCCTATTTATAAATTTCCAACCCTTAATCACTTTCTCCACCCTTGGTTGACATCAGCACCCAATCAGGTCTAGAAGGAAACCGTGCCAAAGATAAGGACAGACAGCCCACCTTAGCACCTTAGTTTGGTGTCCAACATAGTAATGGGTAAATGTTCCATAAGTAGGTATACAAATTCCACACGTTTTGTATAGACATTTTTTTGGAAGGAAGGTTTTAATTTGGAACACTCTTGCAACTACATACAAAGGGCACGTGAGCATAAGAACTGGACCACAGAGCAATGGAGGAAGGTGGTCTGGTCTGATGAATCACGTTTTCTTTTACATCATGTGGATGTACTTGGAGAACACATGGCACCAGGATGCATCCATGGAGGTCCCACCTCTCTCAGCTTAAAGGATCTGCTGCCAATGCCTTGGTGCCAGATACCACAGGCCAACTTCTAGAGGAGTCCACTCCTTGACGGGTCAGGGCTGGTTTGGTGGCAAAAGGAGGACCTACACAATATTAGGCAGTAGCTGTTTAAAATGCCCTTGCGCAGCCATACAAAGCATGTATATTAAGGAACTTTCTATTTTAAAATGCATTCATCATGTATAAAAAGTCTTTAGGAGAAGCTGCAGCTCCAAAGATGTGCAGCAACAAGCAGGATCTCCTGCAAGCTATGAAGCTTTTGAGCAGACGAAGAGTGTAAACGCATAGGGGAATTTGCTGTATTCTTCCGTGTGTCTGAAAGGGGGACACTCTGTTTTCAGATGCATTGAAATGTGTACGATGGTTGGAATGTCTCTTTAATAAATCCTCCAAAATTTGGTTGGATTTTCCTGATAAATACTATAGTATTAAAATACTAACGCATAAAAAGTGATTCTGATTCTCCTTGGTAAGCATAACCATAGTCCAATAACCATAGTAAGGAAAGACTTTTCCATTGGTTGCTATGGTGAATAAATCCCCTTTGCGCGTGTTATTTAACAACCATCCCTGTCCTGTTCCATATATTTTACTGGAATGTGAAGGTGAAAAGAGGTCACCAGCTGCAACAATGTGGAGGATGTAGACAAGTTATTTGAGAAAAGAACATCCATGATCATTGGAATGCCTGCATTGGCACTGACAGGGTTGAAGATGTGAAACCTCCTCAAGTCTCTAGGGTCTCATTGAGGCTACGTTTCTCTTTAAACGGCCCTTCACAAAAGCCACGTTTATCCATACAGAGCGCAAAGATTAGTATTACTAAGAGAAGAAACATGTTATTTGATAAAACACGTTCATAAGTTTACACATTCACACTTCAGCCATCAAATGCCCTTTAACGCATATGGTAGCTGAGTGGTCCTTTGATATTTTCACGGTGCCCTCTTTCTATATGTATTTACCCCTTTCCCCAACCCCACTATTTAACCTTGCAGATGTCTTCCACCCCCTCCCTTGTGATATAAGTGCTGCCACTTAGCTCCAGCACGCACCCCCATTGAGTCCTATGAAACGTCTTCCCTGCAATGATTGGCAGGTGTACGAAACCTCGGACTATGGAGGAGGCGTTGCACTACAGCTGTTGCTGACGGTAAATGATTTTATTTGATTGTTTAGCTTTTGTGAACATATATCAACGTACACTATTTGACCAAAAGTATTCGGACACTTGACCCAGACACTTATATGAGCTTGTTGGACATCTCATTCCAAAACCATGGACATTAATATGTTGCGCTACAGCCCTTGCAAATTTAGCAGCCTCCATTCCTCTGGAATGGCTTTCCACAAGATTTTGGAGTGGGAATTTGCGCCCCTTCAGAGAGTATTTGGGAGGCTGGGCACTGATGTTGGTTGAGAAGGCCCCCCCTTAGTGGGGATGAGGACAGGGTTCTGTGCGGGTCACTCAAGCTCATCAAACCATGCCTTTATGCGCCTTGCTTTCATGAGGCTCCCGATATATAGTGCTTGTGGTGATCTTACTTCCAGAGCAAGATTAGAATTCCGCAGTGAACAATACTACAGAGGTCAAGCGATATTACTACACACTCTGTGGCAGCCACACTCTGAGTCTACATGGGCTACTGCTTTCTAACTGAGCTGTTACTCCTAGATGCTTCCACTTCACAATAATAGCACTTAAAGAGAACTGGGGTAGATCAGGCTGGGCAGAAATCCTATTACGAGGCGACACTTAAAGTCATTGAGTCCTGCAGTACCACCCATTCTACTGCTAATATTTGTCTATGGAGATGGCTGCCTATGTGGCTGATTTTATACACCTGTTAGCAAGGGTGTGACTAACACCCAAATGCATTAATTAGGAGGGGTGTCCACATACTTATGGTCATATAGTGTACTTTAATATGCACTCATGGTTGGGGACCATGTATGGGACAATGAAAGATCATCAGTAATGTATTGTAGCTTTCATACTCCAACTTTACAGAGCTTATTAAAGCTAATCCACAGTGGCGGTAACTAGGTGGCAAGAGTAACAATGGCAGCTGCTTTATTTTGCTGTCTGTGCCTGAAAAAGCAGGAATTAATGGTTTACAATAAAGTCACTACAAAGTTAATCATAAACGACCCTCTAATGTCTGTTACTGTGTAAAAGCCTAAACTACTCCTAAATACTGATTTAAACACGCATTCAAATATCAGGTTCAAATACGACAAGAAAACTTTACCAAAGTTTTCTTTATGCAGATGCTGCTTTATAACGATTTGTTAATCATTGTCCTCCTTGTACTTTCTAGATAAGTATCGATCAAGACTTTATCCCTTCTATTAGACTGCACTATTGTAAGCTAATATGTGTCAAGTATAAACCTTTGGTTAAAGGTCACATTTCTGCATTCAATCAGCACGGCATCACAAGACCATAGGTATGTACATCTCCTAGTATTCACCGAGCTATATGTACACCTCCTAGTATTCACTGAGCTGTATGTACACCTCCTAGTATTCACTGAGCTGTATGTACGTACACCACTGAGCTAGTATGTGAGCTGTACCGTACACCTACTAGTATTCACTGAGCTGTATGTACACCTCCTAGTATTCACTGAGCTGTATGTACACCTCCTAGTATTCACTGAGCTGTACGTACACCTCATAGTATTCACTGAGCTGTACGTACACCTCCTAGTATTAACTGAGCTGTATGTACACCTCCTAGTATTCACTGAGCTGTATGTACACCTCCTAGTATTCACTGACCTGTTGAGATTCAGTATCCCCTACCTAGGGCTATAACTATGGCTTGAAATATAAAATTCTAGATTCGGAACAAAAATGCACAACCAGAGTGCAAAATGTTCCGCAACGCTGCTGATCTTATACTTTCTACCAAGCAAACACAGCAATCATTTAAGATCAACCTCAGACAGTTAGTGAAATGTACTGTGTGCAAAAAGTATAAAATCCAAAACCCGCTCTGCTTATCTTCAGGTGTGATATTTAGACTGGCTTTAATAACTTTATTGAAAAATCGACTTCTGTTTCTTAAACAGCAGCTTTTCAGGAAGCTCTTTTATTCACCAATGTTAGTAAAAACCAGAGCTGACCAATGAAGGAAGGAAGGAAACAACCCTTTCACTATCTCCGTGAAGCAGAATGATCAGCGAAAATGAATGGGATCCGGGAATAGAGGAGAGGCGGTGTGGAGCTTCGGGGTACTTAATGAACCATTTCACAAGAACCCGGTGCTCCGTCCAGATTCCTGTAACACACAGAATAGCCCCACTGGATAAATACAGGCCAATCCCATGACCTCACATTCCCTACAGCTTCTAGACAGTTTTGTATGAAAGCCCATATACAAGACATCTGAAAAGAGTATATATACATACAGACAGACCTGTGCTTTAGTGAATAATTGCATAGGACAAACTGAGCAGCCATAAGCATGACATTATATTCTACTAAAGATATTTGTACTATAAGCCACAGCAATGAAAACTGCATGGACAGCACGGGGTACAGCCTCATGGCCACATAGCGTGATGCAGCAGGAAATTGCGTGCGCTTTGGCCAAAATATAGCACTGAAGCCGTGGGTTTATTTTGTGTGTATATTTGCAGGTTTTGATTTGATTGCTGGTATAAATTATAAACAAACACGGCTAAACGTCATGTCATAACATCACACAAGCAGCTGTTCGTCACTACAAATTAATGTCATCATTCAATTAGTGATCACACTAGTCACCAACATTCACCACGGTCACACACACAACACCGGAAGACACTTCTTATACAGAAATAGTGTGCATAATACAGACACATCATGCCTTGGAATACATCACTGACTAGTGTGCACTGCATCTAAGCCACAAGCAATACGTACCAGGACGCCTTACGCAATACTCTACAACTTGCACCACTAGCAACAAAATGTTCTTTCAGGTCTGTCTACCCAAAAGCAAGCAGTCCAGTCGTGATGACAACAGGTATATGGCAAGACCATCCAACTCCGCCTAATGGGAAATATCTGTACGTTGCAACTCCAGGCACAAAATATACATTGCAACAGTGCCAGCACGTCACTGCCACACTAGACCCTTGGACCGTCGCGTGCATCGCACCCCCATTTAACCCTGGGACCGTCGCGTGCATCGCACCCCCAGTAGACCCCGGGACCGGCGCGTGCATCGCACCCTCATTTGACCCTGGGACCGGCGCGTGCATCACATACCCAGTAGACTCTGGGACCGGGGCGTGCATCACATACCCAGTAGAGGTGACTCTGGACCGGCGCGTACATCACAACCCAGTAGACTCTGGGACCGGGCGCGTACACAACCCGCCATTAGACCCTGGGCCACCCGCGCGCGTACATCAACACCCCCATTAGATCTGGGAACCGGCGCTGACCCTGGCGAAATCCGGCGCACAGTTATAATGTGGGGCGCGTGCATCACATACCAGTAGAGACTGTGACCGGCGCGTGCATCACATACCAGTAGACTCTGGGACCGGCGCGGCGTGCTAACATAACCCAGTAGACCCCTGGGACCCGGCGCGCCATCACACCCCCATTAGACCCTGGACCGCGCGTAACATCACATACCCAGTAGACTCTGGGACCGGCGCGTGCATCACATACCCAGTAGACTCTGCACCGGCGCTGTGCCATCACATACCCAGTAGAACCCTGACCGGCGACGTGTGTTATCACATACCCAGTAACCAGACCCTGCGTAGACCGAGCGCGTACATCACACCCCCATTAGACCCTGGGACCGGCACGTGCATCACATACCCAGTAGACCCTGGGACCGGCGCGTACATCACACCCCCATTAGACCCTGGGACCGACGCATGCATCACACCTTTAATACAGTAGTACTTGTGTGTCATATCCCCAAGTTGTACACAGCACTCCACTATACGCTGGTACTGTTGTGTACAAACCCACAGCTGCACCTGACGTTACATTATACACAGGCACAGATGTGCGCATCCCTCTCCCGGTGACATCCTGGCTGATTAGCGGAACATGTCACCGCCTGTCACACTAAACACACGCCACTCGAGACGACTACGTCTCCCTGCCTCACAAAACAGAGCGCTGGACTAGCCGCACATTCCCATTCTTTCACCCAATACCCCCCCAGGCGACACCACGGGCCCGATACCGTACCTTCAGCCATGATGGATCCGCCCGGCTGATATCGCGAGACAGGCGGGGAGACGTGACGTACCATACAAGGGGCGTGCATGGGGCGGGTCCCGGAAGAAAAGCTTGAGAAAGGAGGGTCAACAAAAGACCATTAACCCCTTCACAACTTGATCTGCTGAGGCGCGTGTTTGGCGCCATCTAGTGGATAACGCGATGGGTTACTGTATAAAGACAGCTGAAACGTTACGTTCTAGTATTACCGTAACTAATTAGTTAATTACAGGGTCCGGCATCTAAAGGGATTGCACTGCTAATAACGGCTTTATTAGAACCGTAGTGATCACTTACAAAAACATTGTATATGTATGTGTGTAGCGTAGGAAGGGCCGGACTGGGGATGATGAGGCGGTGCTGGCACTTGTAGCTGGTATATGTGTAGCGGCAGTAGGGCCGGACTGTAGCTGTATTATGTGTACGCGGCAGTAGGGCTGGACTGGGGATGAAGCGCACCCCTGGCAACTTGGTAGATGGTATATGTGTAGTGGCAGTCAGGGCCGGACTGGGGATGATGAGGCGGCCCTGGCACTTGTAAGCTGGTTATTGTAGCGTCAGTAGGGCCGGACTGGGGATGATAAGGCGGCGCTGGCACTCGTAGCTGGTATATGTGTAGTGGCAGTAGGGCCGGACTGGGGATGATAAGGCGGCGCTGGCGCTTGTAGCTGGTATATGTGTAGTGGCAGTAGGGCTGGACTGGGGATGATGCGGCACCCCTGGCACTTGTAGCTGGTATATGTGTAGCGTCAGTAGGGCCGGACGCTAGGGAAGAAGAGGCGGCGCTGGCACTTGTAGCTGGTATATGTGTA